>PVKA01008818.1:0-27981 GCA_004027165.1 Ctenomys sociabilis
TCTCTCTCTCTCTCTCTCTCTCTCTCTCTCTCATCTATCTATCTATCTGTCTATCTATCTATCTATCATCTATCTATCTATCTATCTATCTATCTATCTATCTATCTATCTATTTCTTTTAGAGAGAAAAAACAATGATAGAGAATTTCAAAACAAAATAGCTGGGGAGATAGTTCAGTAGAATAAGGGCTTGCCTGGCAAGCACAGGGTCCTGAGTTCAATCCTCGGTATCACAAAAAAAAAAAAAATAAAAAAAAGGAAATTAACAATGATCAATATATTGTATATTATTTTCAAAGTAGTTGTTCAGACTACATGATATAGACCTGGAAAATTAATCAAACAATATAAGTATAAACCATTCTTTTTAATAAACTAATAGAAATTAGTAGTATACTTAACTTAGCTACCTTGTATGTGTATATATCTGTATATCTATATCTATATTTATGTATTTTTTTCTTTTCTCTTTTCCCCTATCTCAGTTATTTTTTTTTCCTTTTGAGCAGTTTCTTTCCCTTTCATAATATCTATTTAATGTTTGGATTTTATTCACTCTTTTAGTTTCTTACATTAAGGAAACAATACACTGTTTCACATGAAATTTTGATTTATTTCACTTTATGTTACACTCGTATGTCTATAAATTTCTCCTTCTTTATAGCTCAGTAATACTCCACCATATAAAAATCCCATATCTTTTTTATCCATTCCTTGTTTGATGGACATTTGGGTTATTTCCAAGATGCAGCTATGACAAATTGTGCTACTATAAACATGGGTGCATGCATATCACGGTGGTATAATGTTTTTAATTCTTCTGGAAAAATACCCAGTGGAGGTATAGCTGGGTCGAATCAAATCTCTAATCTGAGATTTTTTGAGGAGTCTCCACACTGACTTCCATGTTGGTTGTACCAGTCTACATTCCCAGCAACAGTGGAGAAGGGTTCCTTTTTCCCCATAGTCTCACCATCATTTGGTTGACTTCTTAATGACAGCCATTCTTTCTGGCATGAGATGGAATCTCAGTGTGTTTTAATTTGCATTACTTAAATGACCAATGAGGTTGAACAGTTTCATCAGTGGGCCTTTGCAGAAGAAATAGCAGAAAATTTCCCCTAGCATGGGAAATTAATTTGACATCCAGATAAGTGAGGCGTATAGAGCTCCAATTAGCCATAACCAAAATAAATCTACACCCAGGCATATAATAATCAGAATTCCAGAAATTCAGCACAAAAGAGAATATTAAAAGCTGTCAGAGAAAAGAAACAGATTACCTGTAGAGGAAAGCTCATCAGAATCATGGCAGAGGGGGCCAGAGAGATGGCTCAGTGGAATAAGCACTTGTCTGGCAAATGCAAGGGTCTGAGTTCAATTCCCAGTTCTGCCAAAATAAACACACACACACACACACACACACACACACACACACAGAACCACAGCAGATTTCTTCGCATAAACCCTCAAGTCAAGAAGAGCTTGAGGTATTTTAAATTCTAAAATTAAACAACTTCCAACCCAGATTGAGGTACCCTGAAAAATTATCTTTCAAAATTAATGGAGAAACAAGGTACTTCCATGACAAACAAATGAAGAAATTCATGACTGCCAAACAGCTCTACAAAGCGTCCTGAAAGATATTCTAGACAGAGATAAAGATGATCACAATTCCAAGAACAACAGAAAGACAACACCAGGCAGGGCAGGCAATTAAACAGAGGGAAAAAAGCAGGGAGCCAACAGCTGGAAAATAACATGCCTTGTATTTAGAAAGAGGATGATAATGTTGACCTCCACAAGGATTGCTCAATGAGGGTGGGGGTTGTGGTGGCGAGAAGGCCATTTCTCCCCCACTCCCCTCCTTCCCCCTCCACCTGCCCTCCCCTGCCCTCCTCCTCCCCTCCCTTTCCCTTCACCACCTCTCCTCCTCCCCACCACCCTTCCTTCTCTTTTCCCCTGTCTCTCTGTCCTTCACTCCTCCCTTTGTTCACTCCTCCTCCTTAATTTTCTTTCCTGCTTTCCTCCCTACTAACACCCCTCTCTTTGTTTTCATTACTTGGTGCTTTGAACCCCAACAGCCTGCATCTCTCACTAGAGGAAGCTGAAGCTGAGTGGCTCAGTGCTCCTTCCCCGGATCCTCTCCTCCCTTGCAGCACATAGGGCTCTTGTGTTCCAGGCCAGTCTTTGCATGGGCCATTCTCTGTGACCAGACCCAGGTACCCTCACATTGCCACACCCCTGCCCACTCACTGAGCATGCTATCCCTGGGACAGGGCTGTGCTCAGAGTGAACCCCTGACCAGTGTGCCTAGCCTTTGGTCCTCTCAGACCTCCTCCCCCATGCCAGGTCTCTAGGATCTAATCCGAGGTGCCTTCTGTGTACCCTACCATAGTTATGAATCCCCCAGAGCAGGAATTCTAGTGACAAATGATTCCCCAGCAGGCAAGTCCTGAGCCAGTGTTTCCAGGGCCAGTGAAGGTCCTTCTGTGGAAAAAAGGTGCAGCTCCACCCTGGGCACGATGTTGCCTCCCCCCCTCTGCTAAGTACTGTCTCCCTCTTCACCCAGGGAGTCTCAACCATGACAGTCCCTGTCCTTTCCTCCACCCCAATTCTGGTTTCTGTGTCCCTCCTGTCCCATCACATCCTCTTACCCTGGACAGTGCGGACCCTCTGGTGGTAGGGGACAGTGATGTTTGCTTTCTGTTCCTTCTTAGATGTTCTGTTTGTTGAGTGAATTGTTTGCTTCCTGGCTCAGAGCTGGTGGCCGACATGGCTCACCCGTACTAATTAGCTAAACCAGCTGGCGTGTTGGTAAGTTTTTCTGTGCTCTTTAGTATGTGTTTCTTTTTCTAAATGTGACCAATACCCTCTCCAATTGGGCTCTCTCGCACACTCCCTGTTGTTCTCCTGTTTGCATTGTGTCTGAGTTCTGGTCAAGGACTCAGCGAGCCTCCAAAGACATGCTTTCCCAGAGCCTGGTGCTGAGCCTGGAGCTGGGGAGCCATGGAGCAGATGCAGCTTGACCTCCCTGCCCCAAACCTACCGCGCACAGTGATTTTCAGTAGCTGTGTACAGTGCCACATAAGCCTACTCTGGCATCAGACAGTCTGGAAAAGATAAGAAATTGCTGTATGACTCCTGGGAAACTTGCTTTCCCTCTCTGGACTTCTCCCTCTTTGTTTGTAAAAGGAGGTATTAATCATCAGTTCTGCCATGGGGGGGTCTGTGCCTTTCTTCTCAAAGCCCTCAGAGAAACTTTCTGAAATTAGGACCCTCTAGGTGGGGAGGTCCCAAGGAAAATGTGTCTACAAACAGGATCTCAGCTGCTCCGGCCTCAGTCCTGAAGACTGACCATGCATGCCTTTGGAAGGAAGACTCAGAAGTGGCCACACCCAAGCAGTGACCTGCTGAAGACCCCAGGTCCTGCCTCCCAGTCATCCTGGCCCCTTCGAGTCCACTATGACCTTTTTGGAAGAAAATCCTCAGCTTTCTCTCTTGTTCTCCTGTGATCCAGCTGTAGTGAATGGATACCCAAGGTGTAGGCTGCAGAGAAAATGACTCCACTACTTCAGATGTGTCCTTATTGACAATGCATTCCAGGGCTTAGCTTTTTCCTGCTGCTTTCTGTGGATTAACAGTCTCTCCTGAAAATTTTGAATAGACCATGCATGTGCTATTCCTCTCCAAGCTAATACATTTTTTCTTCTCTCAAAAAGTGTCAACAACGATGTCCCACGTTTGTTGACAACAGTGCATACCCAATATTATGACCAAGCATGTAACATAAGTATATTATTAACCCTTGCAAAGTATATCCGCTATGCTCATCTGAAAGAGGGAAGAAGACTCCAGTCTCCCAGCCAAGTACAGATTTGCTGCCCTGACCGCATAGACCCCTGGCAAATAAATAAATAAAACACTCTCTAAGCTTCTTGTCTCAATGTCATAAAATTATCATGGAGAGTAAGATAATGTTCATGAAAATGGTTGGAAAACCATAAAGCACCCTAGGAATATTCACTATCCTGCTTTATCTTGAGGGCAGCCAAGAAAGTTTCCACTGTGCAGAGTAATCGTGCCCCCCCCACACACACAACACCTGCCTCACCCTGTCAGCTCTGCTGCCTCCCCTATGGCCATGGCTGGCCGGCCCAGCCTCCCCTGGTACTGGTTCTGCTGCAGTCTCCAGCTCCCTGACTCTGGAGCCTCCCTCTGGATGCAGAGGAGCTGGAAGGGCTGAGTCAGCTGCATTGCCTCCTGTCCCAAGGCTCCCTTAAACCTGTTACTGAAATTGGCTCTGTGGTCCTGTGGGCCAGCCTGCCATTCAGCAAATCCCCTGGGGCGGCCCCATTAATCCTATTGGCTCCCGCTCCCCCCTCTGACTGGCTCTGAGGACAGCAGGTAGACGCATGGGGCCTCTGTGTGTGTAGGTGTGTGCGAGAGACTGTCTGTCCCCTGGGAGTAGCCGTAACCAAGTTCCCTTGCAATAAAGTGAGATGCCTCTTTCCTGATAATCATAATCCATCCTCCTTCTTCCAAGGAAATAATACCCCCCCCCCCCGCCTCATGATGCATCTCTATGACTGGGAGAAATTGGCTATTTTAGTTCTACACAACATCAAACAGATCTTAGAGCTGCCACGCATCAGCCTGCCAGACTGCTAGTAAGAGCACCCTCTTCTAGGTTCTTCACTCATTTCAGGGCTCCACACACAACCCAGGCCCAGGGGGTGTCCTGTAGTGCTCTGCCAGGCAGCGACCTCTCACTCTGGGCTGGGACTCACAGAACTTTGCCAGTATCTCCACCCCTCAAAGTTCCCTCTGCCTGAGGAGCCTGAAAGGGTCCCCTCTGGAAGGCCCAGAAGCAGCCCTGCCACAGCACATTTCTTTGACGTTTTATGTTTTATCTCAGGAAATCATATGAGTTTTATGTTCCTTTTCATTTCCAGAATGCATATGTGTTTGTTTTCATATCACCATGTTTTAACCCCAAATCTTCAAGTAAAATTGATGCTCAGGAACATAGACCAGTTTATTCAGTGCCTTTATACCACCTAAGTCACCATGATTTTCCCCAGGGGCACACGGTTCTAGTCAGACATGCATATGGAATAAGAACACCAGAAGAAGCTCCAGTTCTCCCACCATTTCCTCCCCACTGGCTTCTGCAAAACAGCCCCTCTGTCTGCTCTCTGCCTGCACACATGGGGCTTTAGTGTTTGATACTTGGAAAATGGGAAGAAACAAAGAGCAGGGGAAGCTGGAAAGGCTACACAGATCCACAAAATCTCCAGAGGAGACTCACAGAGTAAATTCTTTTCCTTCCTGCTATAGCTCAGCATTACTATCAATAGTCATGTACTAACCAGAGCGAGACCTTTCCTCAGTCCTGAACTTTTTCCAAAGGGCTACTAAGCTAAGGTAATAGCTTCATTGTCATTAATATATCTTCCTGTATATCATTTTACCAGGTTGGAGTAAAAGGAAGCTGCTTTATAAAGTCAAATGTTCTTTGCAGCTATGACCCTGAGAAATTTGGGAGATAACAACAGCAATGTTTTCTCCAGTTCTGGTCATCTCGAGGGGAGGGTCGATTCAGAAGAAAACTGACATTGGTGTTGGATAGACCAAAGAAAAGTCTAGGGATCTCAAGAAACAAAAGTGGGAAGAACCGATTTGGCTCAGAGGAAGACCCTTGGAGGATCAAGGAGATTCAATCTGAATTGGACTCAGAGGCCAGGCAAGCCTACTTAGAACAATTTAGAGACCAGTCCTTGCCCAGAAGCAGGGGCCCAGGCGAGGGGATGGGGTCTGTCACAGTTACCTTCTTCCTTCCCACACTCTCTGTCCATTGCTGTAGGTGAGATAAACGATGGAACACCAAGGCACAACCTGATAGAATATTCTCAGTATTTCTCAGACAGACAAGCGAAACACTCAGTGATTTCCGTTGGTACAACAAAGCCAGACCTTTATCACAGAAGCATGGGAAGAAGAGAGCTGTAAACATCTCCAAGTGCTCCGCAGACAGCCCGCGCGGAGACATTATAACGGGGGTGGTGGGCTGGGGAGGAAAGGCGAAGCTCGCCAAGTCACAGCGCTCTGATTTGCAGGGAACAGAGCGTGGATATTTCAAATCATTTCCTTTTCGTTAGTACCTAATCTCCCAGCTGTTCTCTGAGCTTTGGTTCAAATACTGGGAAACAGTCGGCCTCAAATGTAAAAGCCACAGGGCTCCTTTAAATTATGTTGTCTTGTTACATTGGAGTGTCATGTCAACCCAAACTCCTGTACAGTTTCCAGGAGAAGGAAATTTTGTCTGATGATGAATTTAAAGGAAAATGAGTCATTTTTTAAAAAAATCAAAGCCACTTAAAATTAAACATAGCTTGGGGCCTGGTCTTACTTGAAACTCAGAAGTACTTAAGGTAGATTGTCAGTTACTGTGCCTGCTGCCTCCTGCATCTCTTCAGCCTGCAGGGTCTAAAGTGACTAAGAGCCACTGAGCATCAGGGAACTGGAACCAACAGCTAGCACCAGAGTCTCAGAGGAACTTCGTCATATTCCCATTAACTGAGTGCAGTGCCCTGAACTGTTACATATGCCTGTCCCCATAAATTAACTCAGTTAGCCCCGGGAAGCATGTGGGATTAGCCCATTGCTCCCACTGTAGAAACTGAGGCTCAAAGAATTTAAAAACATGCTTAGTCCCAGATTAGAAAGCCTTGTAGCCAGGGTTTATGTGAATGAAGGTTTTCATGTCATCACTTAGACTCTTTCTATTCCAACAGGAAGCCTCATTTCACATTCACATATTCACGCATTCCTTTAGTTATATACTCAATAAAGATGCATTGGACACCTACTGTGTGCTGGGTACTGGGGACGCCGGGGGACAACTTAGGGTCCCTGCACTCAGAGATTGCAGAATCCAGTGGAACTCATAGTATGGTCTTGAAATATTTATTGAACAAATATTGAACGTTCAGTAGAACAAACAGCTGGCCCGATGGAGCTCAAATCTGAAGCAGTTGTTTTCCTGGCCCAAAGTTAGTTGTTGCTGTTGTTTTATGAGTGGGTGGTGTTCTCATTACGCATGCTCAACAGGCAGGACAAACCATGGCTGCACCTGGAAGGCCTCCTGCTGATTCATTAAACTCAGAATGGGGCCCAGACATCACTCCTGATAGAAGCTCTATAGGTGAATCATCCAATTGCCAGCTCAAACCCAGAGCCAGGAAGACGCACATTCTTTGAGAGGAGTGAGAATAATTTGGCTTTTCTGGTTATCTTTTCTTTGGGGCAGAGGAATTTTCCCCATGGTGTAGGATTTCCAGGATTACCATGTTCAAAATGTCCTCCCTCTAGACATCAGCTGGGATGTCACTGTTTTTGCCGTGGTTGAGAATGACTTGTTTCAAGTTATTGACCTCACTGGGTGTTCATCTGAGTTCCCTCCCTGTCCCATGATCCTTCGTAAAACACCTTCTATGGGCTTCACCCTGGGCCTCCCAGTGCTTTTTGAAGGTCTCAGGAACAGTCCTCCCCACATTTTCTTCTCACCTCCCTTGCCTCGCCAGTGGTGCCAGGCCTTTGCCTCAGTCCTGACACCTGCCGCAGCCCCCTTGCCTTCTCCCCCTTCTTGGGCGCTGGGGTTGGGCGTGATACCCCAGCAGTAACCCATCTCTGCTCAGCCCTGGCTCTGTGATCCGCAGTTTAGCTTGGTAGTAGAGGGGACCAAAGCACTTCCTATGATGATAATGGTGAAAGGAAAAGAAATAGCTAAGGAGAGTGGCAGAAATATTGCCCTCTTCTCCCCTGCCCCCTATTTACATTTGTAATCCTAATGATCACTTAGCACAAAATAGAAAATTACCTGAAAAAATACAGAGTTCGAAAATGTAAAGCCTATTACCTTGACCAGCTATTTTGCAGACAATAAAAGTAAATCCCCCAAAGGGTATGTACTTCCCCCCAAAGCTCACAGGTTCATGGTGCCAGGATTAGGAACCCCATCTGAAGCAAACTTGAAAGCCCTGGCATCTGTGCCACCCAGCCTCTTGCTGAACACACACCTCCAGATGGCCAGGGATGCCAGCTCCCTTTTCACGCCACTCAGCTGAGTACCAGGACACGTGTTGTGGTAGAACCAAGATGCACACAATTTCCATGGTGGGTCAGGCCTATAGTGCAGCCAGGTGGCAGACAGAATGTCAGCCAGCTGGCCAGGGGGTCATTAGCATTCAGGAAATATGACAAGCCTCAGCTCCCTGTCCACTGCCATGCACCATGCATCACAGTACATGACAGGAGTGGCCCTGGCCAGAGAAGGGAATCAAAGCAGGCCATCCCTGCAGCTGCAGGTTAATAGTGGACGAATTACACACTCGGAAAACAGTTTTCCCCTCGATGCATTATCTGGACCATTTCAAAGCTCTTTGTCTGGGCTAAGCTGGCTGTGGGTGATGTTTGCAGGCTGCTGACCGGCAGGAAAGATGTATTTTCTGACAGAGAGAAGGTCACCCGCGTAGAGGCCGCTGCAGTGTGCTACGATCGGGTTGGAACTTCCTGGATCCCGATCGATGTGGTCTCAGGGCATTACTCAGGATTAGAGCACTGGCCAAGAAAATGCTCTTCAAATTAGTGGACAAGTCACACACCATGGAAAGTCATTCTCCCATTTACCCCCAGCCTACCAATGCTTCAAGTTGGCCCCCACAGATCAGGTAAAGACCAAGTAAGGAGCTCAACAAATTGAGGGGTGCAGGGGAGGAGGGCACTGGTGCAAGCCTCCTGGGGGAATGACTGAGTTCTAGTTCCAGTTCTATCCTGGCATCACTGAATGATCTTGAGGTCACCTAGAGCTCTGTATCTCAGTTTACCCATCTATAAAATGAGGCTAAGGTTGCCCATTTATGTGTATCTTTGGTCATCAGACACAACAGAAATAAGACCTCTTTAAAGCTTAAAAGTGGCACTAACTTTTGTACACAACTTCAGAATACAATATCCCTTCTTTATCAGGTGTGTGTGGGTGTGGACAAGCGGGTAGATTTGTTCAGTTCTGCCAGCCAGTGCACCAAACAATGTGGGTGAGAAGAATTCAGACCCATTTCAATACTGTGAGTGTTGCTTCTTGATGGTCATTCCCAGGCACCAGCCCACTCTTGATTCATAATCCTCCTTGCCAACCCCATCTGCTCTAAAATATGCATTGAAGATGCAAATTAACCCTAAAACCTAGTGCTGGTATTGGATGGCAGTGTAGTACTGCTGACTGAACTGCAAGATTTGTTGGTTTGAAAATGCTGTAACCTGTTGCTTTTAATTATATGGGTACGAGGACTGCATCTGTCCTGAGAGATGTGGAGTCATGAAATATGGAGTCATGGCTCATCTGATGCTCAGGAGTCAAACTTGGGAATGGAAAACTGCTCAGTGCTGTCCAAGGCTTCTGTCCGCAGGGAACAGTGGCACAGGTGAGGAGGGCACTTGCTGCAGGCTTTCTCAGCTAGGCAGACCTTGGGCTTCCAGAGCTTGGGGGTCCTGAGCCAGATGCGCTGATTCTGTCACCCCCAAAGGCGAGGGCCGGGCTCCAGTGTGTGCAGTCGTGGCCCTAACCCTGCTCGGTCTTTCCCAGCTAGTTCCCATGGTGCCCAGCACAGCTCTGCAGTTGCCTTCAGTTTCTGCTACTTCAATGCCCCACTACCTGGACTCCCTTTTGTCCTTGATCCTCTCCAGAGCCTCAGACTCTGCATTCTCCTCCAAGTCTTCTGTGTTGGATTCATGCCTCCAGCCCACCACAGACTTCATTGGTCCGTCCCAGAGCTGTTTGTCCAGGCATGACAATTCTGATATGACTTCCTAGGTGTTTGAATCCTGAGAGGGGAAGTGCATCCCTCAGTTTCTGAATGTCGCAGAGCCACCTTGGCATGGAGAGTTCTGGCTGGATCCCATCCTACAAATAGCATGACCTTTTCTTCTGCTCAATGATCACGCAGAACCACAATATGCAAAATAGATTTTTAAAAACGGGCCTTGTCTGGGAGATGCCTGAGCCCCACCCACTTCTCCAGCAGTCCTGTGAGCCAAGGTTCTTAAAGATGAGGCTACTCCATTAAGTGCGACTTGGAAAACCATCCATGTACTGCTACCTCCAATGCCCAGAGAAGTGAAATGACTTTGGCCAAGTCCAGCAGCTCTGGGTCGTGAGATTGAGGCTGAGGCCTGGAGCTCTTACCGAAGCCAGAGCTCCTCCCTGCACTTCATCACTACCGCTGCCACCACCACTGACATCTCTGTACTCATTATTTTCACTGTGATGCACTTACTCAGCCTTGCGTGAACACTGTTCGCCAAGCCAGCTTCCTTCTGTGGCTGCTAGTAACTTTGGACATGATGTGTGGAGTCCATGCTGGTGTCTTCTCATGGATCAGAACATAATTGCTCAGGACAGCAGCAGAAATAGCATGTTGAAGAAGAGATCTGGACTGAGAGGCAGAAGATCTGAGCTGGTTTCTGTGCCGCAGGGTCACAGACCCGCGCTCTACCTGAGTCTTGCTTCCTCATTTGAGGAATGAAAGGGACTCCATCCCTGGAGCCTTATCCCTAGAGTCCAAGAAGGTGGTACCATTAATGGGCTGCGGTCAGCACACACTCGGTGCTCCTGCAGAGATGCATTCCGTGGGCAGGGGACACTCCAGGGAGCCAGTCTTCGAGGCTGCTTTGCCTGCGCGGGACCAGCATTTACATTAAAATATACCCTGCTTCTTTTGTCTGCCGGAGTGTTACCTTCCAGGGCGGCTTCTGTGCCCTTCGCTGGAAAATAAATAAATAAATAAACACGAGATGGGGTGAGAGGTTGAAGAAGGGATGTGGCAAAAGACAAAGAAAGAGAGAGAAGGAGATTGATTTCTGGGTAGAATTTATATCTTTTTGGCTTTTTCAAAGGTAAATGAATAGATTGTTGTTTCTCAGCCGGCTGTTGGGTGCACGCGAGCGCCTCTTATGTACAGACTCTTTTCAAGGCTCCTGGAAGCGATCCCTAACATTTGCTATAGGTGCAGACAGATAATTGAAAGCTTTCAAAGACCACCGTGCGGCAGGGAGAGTTCAATTTGCTGTATGCTGGTGCTGGCATGGACCGCATGTGTGTTTTCCTGAGAAAGTTGAATTTCCTTTTTTGCTTTTCTTTCCACTCCTGCCCCTTCACCCCTTGTGCCCCCACCCATCTCTGATGAAGCACTTAGAGAGAGGACAAAAAACAATATATAATCGCCCCAGAGTCACACCAAATAAACACAGCCACAGCTCCCAGCCACTTCTCTGGCTGGGAATGAAAAGCAGTGCGTCTTTGCTCAGGGGCTAACAGACAGGGGGGGCCTTTCTGCTCCGCTATTGTTAGAGCTGATGTGGCAGGAGCCCAGGCAGCTCTGGGCGATGGGGGGTTCTTGTTTTAATTTGTTGCCTGTACAGGCAGAACAAGTGACATGGGGAGAGAGGACGGGGGATTTCCTCCTGCTGCTATTTCTCTACATGACAGCTCTCTCTCATATTCTGCCTCTCTCTCTCTCTCTCTCTCTCTCTCTCTCTCTCTCTCTCTCTCTCTCTCTCTCTCTCTCTCTCTCTCTCTCTCTCTCTCTCTCTCTCTCTCTCTCTCTCTCTTTCTCATTAGCATGGAAAAGGTATGCCTGTGAACACACACATTTGTGTGCGTACATGTGCGTACTCATGGAAGCAGCAGGGGCCAATGCCTTGGGTGCTTTCTGGGTAGGCAAGAAAATGCTGCAGCCAGCCAGCAAGTGACTCCTTCAGGGTGTGAAGAAGAGGCACGTAGAGGTGTGAGATAAGGAAGCAAGGACAGCCCACACCTCCAGAGTCAACGCAAACTCAGCTAACACCAATCCTTAATCCGTACAAATAATACCTAGCATAGGCCTCGCAACTATCCTTTGAAATATTGTCTTTCTTGTTTTATAAGTAAAGAAACTGAGACCCAAAGACATTGAGTAAATTACCTAAAGCCTAGTTCCACCAGCTCTAACTCCAGTGCAGTTTCTGCTCTATTTTGGTTGGTCTCCCTGGATATTAGGATAGAGTAGAGTCCCTTCAGGTTTCAGGTCTAAACAGTAGGGAGCTTCAGCAAGGCTCTTTCACCCCAGAGGGTAGAGGCGGGCAGCAGGTACATCATGTCTCCTGCAGGCTCAGGAAAGGGATGCCACCGAGATTCCCATGCATCACAGTGTAATGACAACAGGTACCACCTAGAGTGGGACAGAATGTTCACTGAGCACCAACAGGGGACTAAGAGCTCTAGGAAAGTATTCTCCCATCCTCATGCTGCTAAGTCAGAGGGTGTAACTCATTTGCTCAGGTCTCTAACTACTAAGTGTCCAGGTTAGGATTCTAACCCAGCTCCCTTCAGCAAATCAGTGATTTCATTTTTCCAGGGCTGTGCACTGCAAAACTGACTCTCTGCCTGATGTGAGGGCTCCCCGCGTGGTGTCACAGGTCATGTTCATCTTGTCACTGTTCATCTTGTTCAGATTAAAAGGGCACCTTCCCAAGCTGCATATTTGACTTCTTGGGAGCACATCATAGGCCCCAAGAGAGGCTTTTTTCTGTTTTTTCTGTAGCCTGTCATGTGTCCTTTCTTGGAACACAAACAACCCAAAATCAAACCCCCAGAGTTAGGAAGTTTTAGTTATCTTTAACCCTTCATCCTATCAAGGATCCTACTCATCACTTAGACCCTACTATACCATTTGCCATCATCATAATATTACAGTGTGACAAATATATCTTAGAATCATGCCCAGAACATATAAAATACCAAAACACTAAAAGATAGCATGACTTTTAATATTGCTATCCTGTTCTGCAGAATCGTAGATTTTAGAATGAAAAGAAACCTTACGAGACACTTTGTGGACTTAATATCCCTAATATCCTATCTTTAGGTAATAGAAGATCTATATCAGAATATGTGAACGTGAACGCCAGGTTCACTACTTACTATTGGTATCACTCACTTTTAAAACTTTGTTTCACCTAAGTCTCATTTGCTTCAAATGTAAAATAAAGGTTATAATAACACATATCTGCTTACCTCAGAAACTGCTGTAGGTATCAGATGAAAGGAAGCAATGCAGAGGAAAGATGGAACTTTATATTACTACTATTTAGTCAGCACTTGAAGACAAACAAGAGTCAAACAAGGTAAATGATTACACCAGAAGAAGCTCTGTACCCTCCAAGAAGCTATCAGCGGTTAGACAACGTACAGTTAAGTTTCCACCATGGTGCTATTGGGCTTGAGTTGGAAGGATGAGGAGATGTTTTATAATAAAATGAAGACTTGGCTCCAAGGGAAGCAGAGGAATAAAAGACATGTAAAGAAATTCCAGAGTGAAACCTCATGGTACAAAATAGCAAACAGAAGAATTGGGAAACCCAGCAAGGTTAAGCCATGAACCAACTCCTACCATCACAGGAGGAAGAGTAGGTTGGTTATGTTAGCCAACAGTAGTTGGCTATTGTCACAGGAGTTGTAGAAAACACTATCATGTTCTAACTCCAATTATACATAGGGAGAGGAAATGCTCACTTTCTAAAGCTCCTCGTCGGGCGTCCTTATGGTGTTGACTCTCACCCTCTACTTACTGGTGCCCAACATCTACCATCCGCACGTTTCATGCGAGAGCAGCCATTTAATATGCTGAGTCTGCAGCCCCAGTGTCTGCTGGTGGATCTAAAGATAGACAATTGGCCCAGTGTGGGCCAGCAGATTTCTTTCCTGAGAGTTTGAATTTTAACATCAGGAAGAAGTTTTAAGATAAAGGGGCTGCCGGTGACTCTCTTTGTTACCATATGGAGAGACTTTGTCTACAGTGAGAATGAAGAGCAGCTCTAAGGCTCAGAACAATACAGACAAGTGACAAAAATGAAGGTCCAAGGCCCTCAAGATCCTGCTCTTGTTCTTCCTGATACCTAACCATAGTCCTCACATTGCACTCATTTTCTTTTTTAAAAAGATATATTTAGTACAGGATCTACGTGATCTCACTACACAGATTGGACTCACAGTGATCCTCCGGGCACCACCATGCCCAGTCTCAATCGCCATCTCAGCACACTCAGGGGCAAGGCCAACATGGTAGGCTGGGGATAGAGCCCCTGGCCCCTGTGTCTGGCTTAATCTGCTGAGCTATCTGGCTGGCCCTGTATTCCTTTTCCTGTAATTAACTACCTTTCTACCTAAACTAGTTCCAGTTAGGCTCTGTTATTTTCAATCCAGGCTGACCTTAACTTCTAGAAAAACTAGCTCAGCAGCCCTCTTCATCGGGTTGCAGAATAAGATCTTGGAAGCTAGGGGTGAGCCACTGGGTGATCTTAATTTACCACATTGATCATGTCCCATTTCTGAGGGACAGCCCTTGTCTTTGGACGCAGGTCTGACATTTGACATAATCTCTTTCTACATAGGCTTCTATCTTCGCTCAGATTGATTCCAGTGGCTCAAGCTGTCAATGCCCATGTAAATCCAGGCACACTGGAACTCATGAGGCACACCTACCTTAATTTTCAGGGACTTGAGCTGAAATAAAACAAGAGATGGTCTATCCTGGCCTGGTGGTGACAAACCTACAACGCACGTGCTTGTTATCACCGAAAGATCTTAAAGGTTCACCTCACTGGTCTGTGCCATTTGCTTTTCTGTAGATCCAGACTGTCCTGTGGCACCGAGACTCCTAGATGTGAGCGCCCCTTGCTTCTGCCCTGTGACAGCAGCTACAAGGACATGTCTGCACAAGCTGCTAACTCTCTCCACCACTTACCACCTCACCTAGTGACACTTGGTCTTGGGAAGCAGTGAGTCTCTTTCATGCTAAAAGGTAAATAGATTTCAATGCTAAGCTTGTCTCTCATGGTATTGGGTAAGGGGGAGTATCTAAAATTTCTGAAGGGTATACCCTCATGTATGTAGAAAATATATGTCCATTACATAATTTTTAACAATATAAAACAGAGAAAATCCCACATGTAGTAATTTTGCCTGGTTTGACATACATAGAAAATATAATGAGAGGGCTGGGGAGATAGCTCGGTGCTCTAAGCACCTGCCTGGCAAGCCCAAGGACCTGGTTCAGTTCCTGGTACCACACACGACACTGGCCCCTTGCCAAAGCCAGCCATCAAAATGGAGTATGGTGGTGCACACCAGTAATCCCAGTGCTGGGGAGGCTGAGACAGGAGGCTCACTATGAGTCTGAGCTGCACAGCAAGACCCTATACCACATAAATAAAAGACTTAAGAAAAAAGAAAGAAAATGTAATGAGACTACATTTTTTATTGTATTTTAGGGGAAGGGTCTACAAAGTGTTCAGGGTCTCACTGCTAGATCGGACTCACAGTGATCCACCTGTTTGCAGCCTCCCAAGAACTGGGATTATAGGCGCACACCACAACGCCCGATCTCAATTGCTTTCTCAGCTCAACCCAGGGGGTGGGGCCAGCAAGTCAGGTCCCCCTGGCCTCAGCCCCTTATTTCACTGAGGTATTTGGTTTGCCCTATTGAGACTACAATGAAGTGCAGACTCCAACAGTTTCAGAGCCTCTTATTCCACATTTTCTTTACCATGATAAAGTTTAACTTATATACAATAAAATATATCTACAGTAAGTGTGTAGCCCAGTGAGTTGTTGTGTGTGTGTATATATGCACCTGTATAGCCACTATCCAGATAGGGTTAAAAGTCTTCTTCCTGCACCCAGAAGATTTGTTTGTGTCTCCTCCAGGTCAACAGCCACCACCATCACCATCACTTTCAAAGGTAACCATAATTACCACCAATCATTGGGAACTTATGTCATGGGCTTCATGTACATGGACTCCTATAAGAATCCCTTGGTATTTGGTTTCATGTGATATTACTGCTGTGCAAAGCATCACTTGACTACACGAGAAGTGCTTTGCTGTCTTTCATTAGTACATAGCAACAGAATCTGTATAAATATGATATGGCTTATTTGGGATTTTTCTGTTGATAGACATGAGTTATTTTTAATTTGAGCCTATTAAAAATAAAGTTACCATGAACATCCTTATATAGTTCTTTGATGCACGTAATGCTCATTTTTGTTGGCTGGATACCACATGTGTCACACCATGTGCTTTACTGCACATGGCCAAATAATTTTCAAAGAGGTTAAATTCACCCCACAATGTGCAAGTTTTGCTCATCAATCACTAAGCACCTGCTAGGAACCAAGTGTCCCGTGGTGCTGGAAACACTGATACGACTTCACAGAGCTGATTTCCTGTTGATGCAATTTGATCAGTGCTAGGTCAGAGGAATGTCTGACAAGAGGAACTTTCAGGGCTCTGGAGCTGTCTTCCCAACTTCAGATGCCCCACAAAGGCTTTTCGAGGCAAGGAAGGGATGGTATCTGAGAGAGAAGACTCAGACTCCTCCAGCCTCTGCCAGGGTGAACCCCGCAGTCCCTTCCTCAGCCACAAGCCTTGCTAATGGAACAGCCAGGCCCAGGCCAGGCTGTCAGGAGAGAACAAACGGCTGCCAGCATGAGCAATGATTTAAAGGAGAAGGTTGAGACGTTGGTGAGATGAATACCACTGACTCCGATGCCATCCTGGAAGAGATTCATCAGGGTGGCTGGCAAGGAGGAGCATAAATCTCCAGCCAGGGAGGCCACTTGGGGCTCTGAGCAGAGGAGCAGGGCCTGACGGTGGCTTCCAGGGCCACCGCTGGCTGGGGCCAGGCAGGCGTCATGAAAAGCATCAGCCTGGAGGAATCCCCAGAGCTGGGTTTTGTGGTAAGGTGAGGTCCTGCCTGCTCCCTACTCTGCACCCCTAAGACACTTTTCTCAAAAGAGGCTCTGCTTTTCCTTCTCTCCAGCCCAAACATTGCCATACCTACACTTCGGCTCCAATAATTCACTTTGTTTTTTTAACAACAGAGCAAGATTTAGCAGTGGGGTTGAAAGGCACAGCCTCTGCCCTTTCTGAACTTCTCGCACATCACCCATGCTAGGCAACCCAAGGCTCAGCAGACAGGGAACCTGGGAACTCAAAGGGTGCAGATCACAGAGCAGGTACCACAGTGCACGAGTGAGTGAGGGCTTTTTATGAGTGAAATTTGCTCACAAGCTTCTTTAATAATGTTATTCATCTTTCTGTCAAAGTCGTCACATTAATGTAGCGGGGAGAGATTTAGAGGAGATGAATTAAGACTTAAATACACAGAATGACTTGGGGAATATTTAAAAACAATACATTTTGTTTTGGTGCAGGGTCCTTTGTCACGGGTGTTGCTCCTGACTCCTGCCAAGCTCAGGCGGCTGGGGAATCAACAAGTCCCTCCCGCTCCTCCTAAGGCTTCCCCAACCTAGCTTGCTGTGTACCCAGTATGTGTGAATTCAGAGTCTCTGCAGAGCACTCCATGACAGCCTGAGGGGCAGAAGAACCAGGTGTCTGTTCTGTCAAACAGGCCGGTTTTCCTTTAGGGACCTCAGTTTATTCAGTGGGAAAATAGGTGAATTTCTCTCTGAATATTAAAGGATGTAGGGACTCCTTCCTCAGGGACAGTTACCTTACAGAAGTAAAGGGAATCCTACCATGCAGAGTTCTAAATTCATCCTAGAAGGTGGATGTGTTTAGAATCTCAGCCTACGATTCCTAGTCCAGAAAAATCAAAGGATAGGGGACTGGTTCCTGGACAGCAGACACATCCATTTCAATAGCTTTTCAGTACCACTCCAGAGGAATATTTTGTGCTCACCACTTCAATTTGGAACTCCCTGAAAGAGCAAGACGACCCACTCTCTCTTCCTCCTTTGCCTTAAGAGGGGTGATCTGGCAGTGACAAAGTCCATTCCCAGTCCATGACTGGGACATAGCTCAGTGGCACAGTGCCTGCTTGGCAAGTGCAAGTCCTACGTCTGATTTCTGGTAGAAAAACAAACAAACAAAAAAGATAAATAGTCCATTCCCAAATATTTCCCACCAGAGGACCTGAGGCCAAATTCCAGGGTATATGCTGACCCCTCATGGGCAGACCTTGCTTTCAGTCCTGGCTGTGAGCTAATGCCACTTTCTTCAGTGGTGGACATGGGCGTGTGCTAGGCAATCACACTGCCATACTGGGACTCCTTTGATCTCAAGATGTATGTGGCCAGGGAGAGAACAGTGGGTCCTACAAGAAATGCTACAGAGAGCTAAAAATTGAAATTATACAGCATGCACATGTAGGGAAAGTGGGAACTTACCCTTATCCTGTCTCCACATGAGGAACAAAGGTAAGTCTAGTCTAGACCAGAAGGAAGAGGGATAGCCTCTTTGAGCTGCAGCCGGGCTTCCAGGCCATGGAAGAGTATTTTGTTTGTAGGGTGCAAGAGAGGTATGAGATAACTTCATGGACCTCTGCTAGGCCTGGCCCCACCCACCGATATCTCACTGAGAGGTGCTGGAGAGGCCCTAGAATCAGGAAGTTGCTGATTTTATGCTGGGGAAGAGCACATCTTATGTCATCAACAGGTGGAAGGCCTGCCTTTAATAACCAGTCCTCCTTGATATTCATGATGACAGCTTCTCCCGTGCTTCCTCTTTCAGGCTTTTGGGACATTCTTTAAAACAAGACTAAGAATGGAAATCCAGCACATCGGCCTTCTTCGTCACCTGCCTCACTGCCCCTGCCTGTCTACACCCCCACTTTATGGGCGAGCCCAACATCATGCAAATTCTTAAGTCCTGGTGGCAGAAAAAAGCCTCGTGATAGGGTAAATTCAAGTGGCTTTTGGAGCCCTTCTCAAGAAGCAGGCAGTTGGTATGAGAGCATTTTATAAAATATTTGTTGGCTGTAGCTATTATTTTACTATTATTACTGTTGGTGGTGGTAATAATATATTACCCTTGGTATTCTAAAGTGAACTGATAGTAGGAGTATTCTGCAAAGATTGCTACCTCTAGGAGATATGCCTTCTTGCAGCAGTGTCTATTTTTTTTTATTACAATAGTACTTTTGTTTACAAATGTCCCACCCAAAAAGGTAAAAAAAAAAAAAAATTACCTCCCTGGAGTTGAGAAATTCAAAGAATGTTAGACTTTCTGGTTTAGAAATGTAATATAGGTGAAGTTGCGTCTGAGAATAAAATTTAAACTATAGTATAAAAGTATAAAGTATAAGAGGCATAGCTTCCACTCCACCTTCGTGCCATTAGATTATGAATTCAGGTTCCTGGCCCTTTGGCAATTTGGATCCTAGATGTTAACCTGCCACTGAGCACATTCCACCCATGTGGCCTGATAGAGCCTTGAGCTGAGAATGAAGCAACCCAGGTCAAATCTTGCTCTGCCTTTCACCAGCTTTGCATTCTTGGAAAACCATTTGGACTCTTGATCACTTAAAAAAATGCATTTGAATTACTATGGCCTGAATACTTGTGTTTCCCTCAAATTTCAGATGTTTACATTTTAATCCCCAAGGTAATGGTTTTTCAGGGTGTAGTATTTGGGGAGGGGATTAAATCATGAGCCAGAGCCCTGAGGATGTGGATTAGTGCCCTTGGAAGAGAACCCAGAGAACTCACGAGCTCCTGTTACAATGTGAGAAGGTGCCATCTACAAGCCAGGAAATGGACCCTCACTAAGACACTGACTCTGATGATGCCTTGATACTTTCCAGTCTCCAGAACCACAGGAAATAAATCTCTCTGGTTTATAAAGGACCCAGCCTGTGATATTCTCATAGCAGTATACACCAACAAAGACACACAGCCAAGAGCTGTAATGGTTATAACATGCCAGGTCCCAGGTTGTGGTGAGAACCTAGTAGTATCCTTTTAACTGCAGTTGGAGAAACACAGGACAAGAGGGTTAATAGGAATGCACTGGCAACTGGCTGACGACAGGATGGACAGCCTTATACTCTACTCCAACTTAGTCAACCACTAATGAGAAGAAACCCACCTAGAAGTCCAGTCATAGAACTTGTCAAATCCTAACATGTGGGTTCCATAAAAGTCAACAGCATTTTTCCATGGATTCATTAAGCAAACAGCCCCTCTTATTTATCAATGCTATTCACCCCAAGTGAAGATGACAACAATCAATTAAATAAACAAATCAAGTTTAAAAAAGCTTAACTCAAGGCAGACATGATTAATTTCTTCATCATTGATTGACATTAACTATATTAGCCAGCTTTGCTATGGTAACAAATAACTCCCAAAATCTAAGTGGCTTATAACTGCAAGCATTTATTTCTTCTTCATGGAGCATGTTGGCAGCTGTGGACATGCTCCACGAGTCTTCTCATTCAAACTCAGAATGAAAGGGCAGCCCCTAATTTAGGACCTGCTATTCCGACCACAGAAAGAACCAAATAAGACAATTTACCAAACACACCACATTTCTTGTGGCTTCTGAACTGGTTCATAGTCTATGAACCAAAGGAAGTCACATGGTCCAGCTGACAAAGGAGGTATGGCCTATGGGGATGGGGGTACAGCATGTACCCCATTGCCTAAAGACTGCTGAAAGTCATAGGGAGACAGAAAAGGTGCAAATTGCTTTTGGGGAGGGAGGGAGTGCAGGGACCAACAATCCCCCCCAACTCCCTGGCCTACCTTTCCTCATTCAGCACACTCCTATGTGAATTTACAGAGCATGCTCACTGAAGAGACACTCTGTGCTCCATTATTTTCACCCCCCTGGTGCATTCAGCAGGGGGTTGCCTGCAGTTTGGGCCTTATCTTTCATGTCTCCCACACAGAGCAGTCTACCTGGTCTCTGCAAGTCCCCCGCTAGGGCTTTGCATCAGTCCTCCTCTTCGGGCCTTCCTTCCTTCCCACACTAGGTTCACTCAGGTGCCCTTTCCCAAGAGTGGGCCACAGCCACAGCAGCTTTGACGACCTCATCATATCTAGTGTTAAACTGGATTTCCCTTCTGTCTGCAGGGTCATGGGATGTAGGGCAGGGCCAGTGGTGCCATGCCAGCTGAAAAACAGCTTTTCTACTTTAGGTAATTCAGCTGTTCCTCCCTGAATAATGCATGCCATACATGCACTGGGCCAAGGACAAGCAGCTAAGAAATTGGGGAGCTTTCATTTGATTTCATTATTTTGCTTTAGACCCAAGCATTTGCTGTTGTCAGGCATTTTGAAGAGGACAAGACAATAAGGCATTCTGTGATGAGCAGGAACAGTCAGTTATGCTTAGGGGATAAAGGGACTGTGTGGGAAAGGCAGGGCAAGGACAGCCCTACCCACAGGCACAAGAGTCTGAAGGGACACCTGACCAGCTATGTCCTATAAAGGTTGGGGTAAACCAGAAATCCTGAGGAAACGGATCCTTGGTGCATGTTTACAGGGAAATTAGAGACTTAACACCTCCAAATACCGCACTTAGGTGCAGAGCAGAGTTGGGCATATGGAGAGCTGTGAAATGGTTACCAGAAACTGCAACCAGAGTCAAAAGCACAGGATGATCATCAATAGAGCAGCAGGCCTTTGATAAGGGCACTATGATTTCAGTGTGTAAGATTTGAAGCTAGTGAATTAGCTCAATTATGAGTTGGACATCCCCTACCTGGCAGCCTGGCTTCGGCCTCCCATAGCATCTGTCTTTGGTCAACCACGGCAGCGTGGTTGACCAAAAGGCTCTTGCAAAGATTAAACTTAACCATCACAATCCCCCAGCCTCACCTCCACAGATACATACTTGGCCCTCACCTCAGGAGTTCTTCCCTCATTTCTTGTGGGGCATGTGCCACTTGTCACCTCCAGGCCTTTGCTTATATCCACACCCCATCTAGAATCCTCTTTAGCCAACTTTCCTCCTAACCAGCCACTGGCCATCGTTGAAAGGCTAGAGTGCATCCTACCACTGTTTGAACACTTCAGCACATGCTGATCAATGTTCTCCCCTACTTCCTACTGTTACCACCACTGGTAGCCAGTTTGCATTACTATCAATAAAAATAAAATACATTTTCAAAGCATTTTTTCTCTGGTCATCACATCAAACTGCACAGTTTAATGGGGCACTCAAGGTGCCTTAGAGGCCACTCCAGGGACAAGAAAAGGCCAAAGAGATAGATCAACTATGCTCTCACTAAGGTAGCCCTACTCTAATCTGTGTGTTATCTTAGAGTTTCATATATGATCTTTCTGTTTAAAAAGGATTGTACTATTGATTTGGAAACCATTGCATTTTAAATTTCATACTCACCAGAAGCTTGTGGCCATGTAGGATTAGAAATGGCCACTCATATTTTGCAGCTGAGGGACAGGCAACTCAGAGAGGCTTTTTTCACCAAATTAAGGGAGGAGGGAGTATCCACCCCCCTACCTCCCAGAATGCTTTGCATTTATTACCCACACGTGGGAGTGGCGTATCGCTGACTTAACTGCTACCACCTCTGTCTCAGAAGCAGGTACTGCTTTCATAACATTTATTCTGTTTACTTTCTGTTGAGAGCACATTTGTAAGCACACAGTAGGCGGTTAGGACTTGCCCACCTTCCTTGGCTTTGTTGGAGGTGCAAGGCCTGCTCTCACCTTGGCCCTTCTTGGAAGCACATGCCTATGAGTTGAGTGATGGACGAGGCTGGGCTAGGTATCTGGACATTTTATGTAATCAAAGGGATACTTTCCGACTCCCTTTCTCTTGCTATTGACATGGTTACGAAATCTTATTATTAGCGCAGAGGATGAGGTAATAGGACGCGACATTCACAGTGCCACTGTTTTAAAGAGCTGCAGTTAACTCCTGGAGAATAAAGTGTATTGTATTGGTAGTGCTGCTGCATCTGATCTTCTCTGTTCTCTGCCTCCACAGCAGCCAACTTCATCAGTTGTGGGAGTGAGATGTTCCCACCAGGAGGAAGGAGCAGGTGTCCCTGCCATGCTGGTCACACAGTGAGTATCACACTGGCCCTGCTCTTGGGACCCTAAGAGGAGGAAAGCCAGGGACCAGCTCAAGGCAGGGGAAGGAGCAGAAGCGGAGGGCCGACTCACAATGAAGAAAAAAAAGAAAAGAAAAAAAAAAAAGACAAATCAAGGTAAAATTGTTTCTAAATTGAATGTTTTTCCCTATTTTCAATGTGATGTTTGCAATGCTCCAAGATGATTCACTCTCGGGGGTTTCAGAAAAGCTGTAAATAGAATGAATTGCTTTTAGGGACATACTCCGGTAGTTGGCTCCTCAAGAAAATATATGCTAATGCATGTAGACTATCATTATTGGGGAGACCTAGGTACCGACTCTTTTATGTCTATAAGAGCGGATTTCTGATTGCTAGCATTTTGCCCAAGTCTCTGTCATGCATGGGCTGAATATCTAACAGAAAGAGGCAGATTCAGCAGAGGTGCATGGTGAGTTTCTCCTAGGCCAGGGCTGGGGTGGGATTTTGGTGTGCCCAGGGTGTTTTATTAAATAAGAAACAGGACAAGACATCTTTGCCTAAGAACTCAAAACAAGTCAAACCACCCCAAAACTCACTCACAATTCTGGAACCCCAGGGTAAGAGGCAGGAGGGTCCCCTCCAGGGGCACCCACAAGCTCCAACAATGTGGCACCATGCCCAGCGGAAGGTGGCAGCACATCCCACGGGACCCCGACCCTTCTCCTCCGGCTGGTCCGGGCTTTCTCCTCATCCAGTCAATCTCTTCTGCATTTTCTTCTGTCATGGCAAAGTGGGTTAAACAGCGCTCGGCTTTGTGAGGAACACAGCCAACAAATGAGATATCAAACGCAGCTTCCCGTGTAAGAGATCAGACTCCGGCGGGCGCACACGCCGGCGCTCTGCTGGAGCTCCTTGGCTGTGCAGCCAGCTTCATTTAGGATTCATAACTACTTTTGCGCACTCCGGCACACACAGCCGCCAAAAGAATTTCATTCTGTATCATCTGCATTCAAACGCAACAGGAAGAAAAAAAATATGGACGTTAAAAGGAAAGAAAGGGTAGTGGCTCTGAAGAAAATCTGAAGCTTCAAATGGTGGTGTTTGGTAGATGAAGGCTTGATGAAGGGTTCTCTGTCTTTTTATTCCATCTGTTCGCCTGTTCTTCACGGGGTGCAGGCAGCCCAATTACACTGGCAGGGTGCCCTGGTCAATGCCACTTCAAAATGTTGCACTGGGATCTGTCAAGGTGGGCATCAACCTTAAGTGTTGGGCTTAAGGTGTATCTGACAAACTTCTGGGAATAAAATCAAAGCCTTTGAGAATCAAGCTGGAGAACCCCGGGTATGAAGCCAGCCCGGTATGGAGCGAGTTTGCCTGCTCAACCTAAGGAGGGTGGCAGTTACTCAGCTCCTGCTGGGTGTTACAAGAGGAAATTGTCACATCTCTTGATACACTGAAAGAAAACAGAAATCTATGTTTTTTTTTAAATTATGCAACATGGTTTTCAAGTGATGAATGTTAACTAAAAAAATTAAATACTGTGCAGGTCAAATAAAAGAATTCCAACAGATTACACCTTGTGTTATTTCTACTTGAAACTTCCTACCCTATCAAAGGCTTACCCTCTCTGGTTGTATGAAACTCATGATCTGTTCCACATCAAGTGCCAGGTTTGATATTTCTGTCTTTTCCTTCATTTCTGGCTTTGCACTTTTAGGTCAGCAAGACTGTATGCTTTGCAAGGGCAAGATGTGTCTCTTTTCGGTATAGTACCCAGATGCCAGTAGATTCTCAGCAACTCCTTGTGAATTATCACCTACCTACCCCATTTCACAAAGGATTTGAGGAATCCTACATATGCTATAGGAAAATAAAATAAATAGTTGAGCACATCAGGGTAAATCCTTGCACTTAACCCTTTCACAGACAAGCCTCTGAGGCTCAGTGTCTGTGTGAGTTTCTTCAGGATCACATTCAAACGTGTTCCTTTTATTATAAGCAGAGACCTGAGGCTTGCGAGGGCGCTTGGCACGTGGGGAAAGCTCACACACTGATTGTGGCATGAGAGAAGAACAAAGCAACTGAAATGGCCCTGGAGAAGGAGGCCTGTGGACAGGAAGCTGGGAAATCAGAATATGAAATCCAATCTCGACCTAGAGCTGGAAACCAGAATAATGAATGGCAACTTTTCTATTGAGCCTCCTTTGGTTATAAGTGACAGAAATAGAACTAAAACTGGCTTAGGCAAACAGAAAAATGTCCTGTAAGAATATTGAAATAATATCCTTCCAAACCGTAGAAAAGAGAGGATTCATTTAGACCCACAAGAAAATCTGAAACACGTATATTGTCATAACTCCCTCTCTGTATTTCAAATCTGCCTCCTCTTTGAATGTTTATTCGCTTTCCAGCAGACTGGCTTCCTCCATGCATTAGGCAATAGGGCTAACAACAACCTCTTCGCCTCACAGCCAACCAATCCCGCCCCCTGAGAGGATTGCTTCACACTTTCTCCGCGCAAGATTAAAGCCCTTGGGGAAGGGCTCTGAGAGCCTCACAGGAGTGGAGATGCCACCCTAGAGCCTCTTCTTTTTTTTATTTTTATTTTTATTTTTATTTTTGGTGGAACTGGGGATTGAACTCAGGCCCTTATGCTTGCCAGGGAAGCACTTATTCCACTTAGCCATCTCCCCGGCCTAAAGTTTTTTTTTTTTTTCAGAACTGGGGATTGAACTCATGTCCTTGTACTTGTCAGGCAAGCACTTACTCTACTAAGCCACCTACCTGGCCCCCTCAGAGCCTTTTCAATCAGTGCTGACAGCCACAAGAAGGGTTTTGCTATGACAGGCTTCACTTTGGAAAGACGCGCGCGCGCGCACACACACACACACACACACACACACACACACACACGTAACAACATGGCAGCCTTTATTCAAGCTATATGGCTCGCTTGGGAGAAAACATTTCCAAGAAGATGGGGCCACTTCCCAGAAAAGGGAAGAGTACTGGCAGGTCAGACATGACTTGGAGTGTGTAGAGCCCTCAGCTACAAACGGTATCTCTATGTGTTATTTCCCTTTATCTGTCCTCCACGCAGCTCCTTGAAGAGTGGAGGGTATTTATAATTGTTCCCATTTCACTATTGGGGAAAATGAGACTCAGAGGAACTAAGCAATTTAATCAAGGTCATCTAACTTTTCTAGCTTTTAACAATCTGACTTTTCCCATTCAGTTTCAATACCAGTGTTCATTTTCTAACATAGAAGTAAGGTTGTGATACTCGAGGAAAAGAATGTTTGCTACACAATCACACATTTCTGAATGATTGAAAGCTTGGGTAGCAGATTTCTAACTTAGTTGCTGGTCTCACTTCTGTATTGACTGAGATTTCCTGAGAGATATGCCCTGGATCTCAGTGGCCTTCTCTGCTTGGTTTAGGGATTTTGTCTACTGGAGACACATTATCTAAAGACTTTGAAGCCATCTCAGCTTCATTTCTGATAGCCTGATTCTGTACCTGTGGATAGATCTGCCTTGTGAAATGGCTGAAGTCCTCTGGGACTTCCAAAGCACACTACTACCTATGGAAGAAGAACACAGAGCATAGGGGAATGCTAAGGTAAAGGGGATGGAGATGGTCATGCCCATTCTCAATCGGAGAGAGTTCCTCTTGCCCTTGGTGGAAGGAACAAACTTACACCTGGTACTAAGGCCATGGCAGCAGGCTGTGTAGCTTTTTTTGCTTAAAGATGATGAAAAAAGAGGCCTTCTCACTTGTATCACCAACAGACTCCTATGAATTCACCAAGCTTTAGGCTCTTTGATGCTTGAAGCAAATCATGAATATGTACCTTTCTCTCATCCTGTATGTCAATGTTCAGAAAAATACTGGATTCCAGTGATTTGAGTTGACTGACCCGGGCCATGAGTCCAAGCTGCTTTGCCTGCATGGAGAAAGTGCAACGTACTAAAAGGAAAGAATTACTTTTGACACCAGAGTGACATTGCTGCCAATGGAATCGATAATCCATTAGAGATATGGAATAATTTGATACTAGTTATCAACAGAGGGCCCCATGGTGAGGCAAAGGCAGTTAAGTTTCTATTCCCCTTTCTGGATGAACCTTCCCTCTCCATCCTACAGTGATTTGCTGTTCCCGGGGTTTGGCCTCATTCATAATTCAGTGATCTGCACGGCAGGAATACATTTAGAAAACTTCTTTTGCCTTCTTCAGGAGGCCGGGACAAAGGTGGCTTACAGCTATTCATCCATGCAAGGAAAACTATCTCAACTGCAGCCTGCTGGAAGAGACAGAGCTGTGGCCTCTCTCATTCCATTTGGGGACTCGCCTAAGGGTGACATAATGAATTGCTCTGACCTGGTCAGAGAAGAAAAATATAGGTTGGAGGAGATAAGCTGGTGCCACCCAAGTCTCTTCAGCCATCCTAGTGTCACACACTTTTGCCTTAGAGGTCTTGCTTTCTCGAAGGAAATGGTAGTATGCATGTACTGCTTATGAAGGTAAAAGAGTGAAGTTTCCTGGATGTTGGAAACTTAAATGAATTGAATTGTCACTGATTTTACTCATTTATTTATCTTAAATTTAATAAGTATCTGTTATATTCTGGGCACTGTACTGGGTCCTGGGAATGAGATGCAAAACATTCTGAGCCTACTAGAAGACACAAACAAACATTTAGATCATGTACTTTGCGTTTCTCATGTCTGAGGTTTTGGAATCATATTTTTATTTCTTCTGCTGACAGATATTTATGAAGCACTAACTATGTGCTTGGGACTATATTAGAGGCAGGAAGTATAACAATGAATAAGATAAGACAGTATTCCTATGGAGGAAGATGAACAATAAACCAATGCACAAAATACATGTAATTGTTATTATGGGAGTTCTGAATGGAAGAATGGGTGATAGAGAAAGTGACTAGAGTTGGGAGTAACTTCAGTTAAAAATGTCTTTCAGAACAAGTGATATCTGAGCTGAAATTTATGGATTAGAAGAAGCCAGTCATGCAAAAAATATATGAAGG
>PVKA01008818.1:28081-70821 GCA_004027165.1 Ctenomys sociabilis
AGAGAGAGAGAGAGAGAGAGAGAGAGAGAGAGAGTATGTTGGCAATTGTCCTACACCTGTTGCTTGAGGAAATACATGGTTTGTAGTGTCTGCCAGTCTCCATGGTGTAAATACTCCCACAATGTCAATTTAAAGCTGGCAACTGGACTACACTGAGCATAAATTTGAGAAGAGAGGCATATAATAGATCCTTACTTCATTATGCAAGGGACCTCCAGCACACCACTGGTGGCAGCTGCTCAATCAGGTTGAGAATGGGTCCTGGTCAATGCTGACGGGTCACACAGCCAGACTGGTGGGACCATAAAGAGTTCCTTGAGACTATATTGTGGGGCTAAAGGGTTGCTACCTTCAGACACAACTCCCACAGTTTGTATGGACAGCACACCCACCATTCAATGCAAAAGCAACAGGTTATACCTGCTGCTTCTATTTATTTATTTATTTATCTATTTTTTAATTGAAGAACAAGTAGCAGTGGGACAGTTTTAAATCAAATTAGTAGGACAGATTCAACAATTTATACATTGCACATTGTTTTCATAGTGGCTTTTTGTTGTACAAGGTGCATACAAGATACTCAATGTACAAATACTATTAGAGCAGATGCCTCTGATCAATGAATTAAGAGAATGTAGCTGTATACCTATCTTTTTTATGACTAACCACTAGGAAGATAACAATGTAAAAAGTATTAATTATTCAAACTGTACTATAATTCAGCTTTTAAAAAAAGATAGGTATATGGTTACCTGTTGTTTCTTGATCTCATTTTAAAAAGGATATTGCCACATTACCCACCTAGGTATTTTCTACTTAATGAAATAAATGCAATTTAATATATGTGAGCATGTGTGTGGGTAGGTGGGGAGATAAGGTGTGGTGTCAGGGGCTGGAGAAATACAGAGTCCTTGTCTTCACGCCACTCACAGGCTGATAGCGCATGGAAAGCAGAGAAAGAAAACTCTCATTTATTAACTATCTACTGCTAATGTAAATTAGAAAGCCCAGAATGGGAAACATAGAAAGATAGCATGTATTTGCCATGAGGGAAAGAGTAAACTTTTAATGCTTGATGTGATTCAGAATTTTCAAGGACAGAACTTCTGGGCCAAATGATCAGCCAAGCTGGATAGCCAGCCAAAATTGGTGGTGTCTTACCATTCAGGCCAGGAAAACTGCATCAGGTAAGAATTTTGCCCATTATTTGTTTGATGATCACATCGTTCATGCACTAGAGAGGCTTTGGGAGACACTGAATCAGTCAGTTTATAAAGTTTGATTGTCACCCTAAAAAGCCAGGAATCTAGGCCCTAGCAAGAAAACCTAAGGTAATATCAGGAAGTTGTTGAGGCATAAGATGCCTGAACAACCCTGAGACCAATGGGAGTGAATATTGCTACCTTCTCCTTGGCATACAGATGCTATAATTTATAACATGAAGTTTACATAAAAGGAATTGTTCTTTCTGATTGGCATTTGGGAGATGTCCCTGACGATAAGTGTGCTGCTTTGAAAGAGTAGCCAATAATCTTTCAGTGTCTGGCCCTTTCAAACCACTTTGTCAGAGGCTCTACAAAGATGTATTGATCTGCCTTTGACAACAATAAAGAGTTTGAGTTCCTGGCAGGAAAAACCAGAGGAGAAATCCAGCAGAATTGCCAACCTGGGATCTAAGCTTGGGAGAGACATCTAGGCTGCTTGTATACCCAGAAGGGAGAGATGGATCCTCGGGACAGCAATCATTCTTTCACTTCTAAGTGAAAGAGAACAGTAGCTGCAGGAGAGAACTTCTTGCACAAACAGGATTTAGAGAGGGAATTGGAGAAGAGATGTTAATTTTCTAGAAAACAGTGAGTAGAAAGGCATGGAAATAGGTTGACAAGGGAGAGCATGGTCAATAGGCTTAAACATGGTCAAGAAATTATGAAACTGACAATTAAGACACCACAGAGGCAGACGACTGGAGGTGTTCCTCATTACTAGGGTGAGATCAGTTCTGGTGACACTACCATAAGTACAGTGCCTTATATTCAGGGGGAGATGACACCTTTCTTATCAGTTTGCTCTTCTTCTGCTCATAGCAAATACAATGGAGAAGGTAAGGCTCTAATAGTGTGGGGCTGATCCAGAAACTGGGCCCAGAACTCCTGAAGTCCCATTTCATCTTCTTCCTGTTGTATTCTAGGCTATCTCTCAAAAGAGCAGCTCGGAACCAGAACGGGAGAGCAAGAATGGAGGGAGGTACAAGCCCATGGTTCAGGACAAAGTTGTCAGGGGTAGAATGCTTGCTTCAGAAACTGAGCTGTTGAATAAAGCTTACAATGTTATGTTAGAGACTGTTTTGTTCTTGCTGCTCCTATTCCAGGCTATAAATAAACATACATGTTCAGGGCTGAAGAAAGAGAAATTGAGTAGCAAGAGAGATGAAGCAACGTCTCAGAGGAGAAGGGAGGGATGCAAGATCTAGAACACACATGGGAGGTGAAAAGGCCAAAGAGAGTATAACCTGGAGAAAAGGGAATTTGAAGAAGAGCCTGTTGTTCAACAAGGCCATCAAGTGACCATCTTCTAGGGCTAAGGAGCACCCTTACATCTAGAGGTTGAAAAGAAAAGTTGAAAAATTGCTGTAGGTGTTTTACCAGCGACTTCCTCATACCTTCTCATAGTCCATTAACATCCTCAGAGACCAGGAAGGACCTAGAGATTTTTTGACTCAGAGTGTCTACCTTGTGGCATTGGTTATGCTCTGTGGCTTGTGTCTAGACACCTCCCTTGAGTCCCTATGTGGTTATAGGTGGGGATTCTTCAGAGGTGGCTGGATCTAGAGTGTGTAATGCCTGAATTGATTCATGGTACAGTGCTGGGCCACTAGGATTAAGGGTATGAGGGCTCCTGGCCTAAGGAGCCTGGTTAAGGTGTAAGGGATAGAAAGAGCCAAGGGAGTCGCTTGTTGCATTGTTACCTTCTGCCCCCTTCTCCTCTGCAGTCCCCGTCTGCATTGTTACTTGCCTTACAGCCAGCTGACTATGGACTGAACCTCTACAAGCTGTGGGCTCAATGAACCTTTCCCATTTTAACTTTGGAGTTAGGTATTTTGTTTCAGTGATGATGGAAAAGTAGAGAGAAAAGTAACTAATACACCATCTTCTTTCAGGATAACTGTAGATTAATGAAATCAGCCCTGGTCGGATGCCTAATCCTCAAGGAATAGCTCTGGCCCTCAGAGTTCTCCTAAGCTTTGTCTGAAACTCCAGCTGCTGGACAAGGTACCTGTGAGCCATAACTTTTATCACAAATCCATATGGACCACAACCATAACAACATAACAGACTTGGCGGTGGAAAGATCACCTGGTCTAGTTCTCAAATTCCTTTTCAGAGCAACTGCACCGAGTGCCCTGCTTGTCATTCTGGTGACAAGGCACCCCTGCTCTTTCAGGCAGCTTGTTCCATTTTTAGGCATGTCTAATGCATATAAAATCCTTCCTCACATTTGTCTTAGATCTGACCTCTAGGCAATTCAGAATACAGAAATAAATTGGCTAATTCCTGTTCCCCTGGGACTGAGCGTCAAAGATTTGAAGAGAGCCATCCTGTGCCCCTGTTTTCTTTCTATGCTCCGGGCAAGCAAACCAAATTCTCCCTGTTATTTCTGGGCACCGGATGCCCCTGTCATGGAACCCACCTATGGATTCTGCCTTTTTGGTCTGTAGATCTGATCCTCTTAACTAGAATTTCTTTGTATCTGGGTCCTCTTTTCTCAGGACAATCCTGAACACAGACTGCTGTCAAATCAGCCTGTGTAAACATGTCTCTTTACAGGTCACTTCCCTTGTCAGAAAACCTTCAGTGGTTCTTCATTTACTATGAGAGGAAGTCCAGGCCTGGCATTGACTATCCTCTAAAATGAGGCACATCAGTATTTCTCTGTGTTTTGGTTTCTGTTTTAAGTGTTCCTCTCCAACCAGGTTTACTCAATCATACCTCCCACTTATTAATCTATTTATTGAAGAAATATTTAAGGAGTGTCTAATATCTGCAAGGTGCTGTAATTCCATGGGCTGGGGTAAAACAGATACCACAGAGACATGGTACACAACATGAAGTGGCTCATAGTATGCCCAGTAAGTAAACTACCTGATGGCACAACAATTCAGGATATGATATACAGTAAAAACAAATCACTAAATATCACACTGATAATGTGCAAGAGTAGCAGGTGGAAAGTGAGCCAATGTTGTAGGAGTAGACAGGAAGATTCACAAGGAGTCTGATGTTCAGGTGGAGACAGGAAGGATAAGTAGAAATGTGTGTAGTTAATAAGGCAAGACCAAAATATTATAGGGAATAACATCTGAAAGGTCCTGTTCTACAAAGCTCAAGTTGTCTAACATTTCAGTAGAGTGTTTATTTTGGTTACTTTTCTCATTGCTGAGACAAAAATCCCTGACACCCAAAGTTGAGGGAGGAAGGGTTTATTTAGCTCACAGTTTATAGAGGTTTCAGTCCATAGTTGATTGGATCCAAAGCAGGGTGGCACATCACAGAGGGGTAACTATTCAGGGTGAGGGAGAACAGTAAAAGCAGCATGCCAAGGGGGGTGGGGAGGGAGGGAGGAGGGAAAAGAAGAAGAGAGGGAAAGAATAAGACAGACAGACAGACAAAGAGACAGAGAGAAGCCGCTTTCCATCCCTTACATTATATCCAGTCTACTGGGATTAGGGTGGTGCCAACCCAGTCGGTGGGCCAGGTTATCCAACAATCATTCATCCTTAATCTCAGTACCCTTAATCCTAGCATTTCACTATGAATCAATCAAACACTCTACATTAAGCCACCTCTGAAAAACTCTATGATCCCTTAAGGCTTTGGGAGGATACCTAGACACAAGCCATAGCATATTCTATTATTTTAATAGAACAGTGGGGAGCTGATAACTTTTAAAATAAATATTTTGTGCTTAACACGCATGAAAGGCACATATTAATCGGGTTCAGTGACGATTCCACATGTGCCCTAAGTTTTAACATTTGCCTATTTCTGCAGTGAAAGTACCCCCATCACTGATGCTGCAGTGTGACAATACTGGCTTGGAAATGGGGAATGTCCTGGAATGGCTCTCATAAATCCAGGTGAAATAGGAAACTAATCAGGAAATTCTTCATATATGTTGCGGAACTGACATTTTTGTCCTGAGGGGTGAGGAAGAGTCCCTGAAGCCTTTAGGCTAGAAAATGACAAAATCAGCTTTGCTTCATGAAAATGAAGACTGTATAACTATGTATAACGTGTGTGTGGGTAGGTTTAGAGAAGCAAGAAAAATTAGGAAACAAGTCAGTAACACTGGTTCCCCTCACCTCTTTCTCACACTGGGGATTGAACACAGGGCCTTCCCACTGGGCCATATCTCCTTCCCATTTTATTATTTTGCTTTAAGGCAGGATCTCAACTTTGTCATCCTCTTGTTTGAGCTCCCAAAATGTTAGGATAACAGGTATGTCCCACTGTGCCCAGCTATCCTGCTCATATGGCACACATCAGAATTACCTGTGTGTGTCATGGTGTGGAGATGCATGTGTGCAGAGACCTCAGCCCTAAGATTAGGATTAAGGCAAACTGGTTAGGTCCAGGTTTCAGTATGACTTTAAATGTGTCTCAGGTGATATTATTATATGCACTGTAAAGCACTGTATTGGAGGAGGAGTGCTCTGAAACATGCTTTCTCTTTATTCAGTTTCATGTTTGGCCTTGGGAACATCTCCATCCATTTAGGTAGCAGCCCTTCCCTGAAGACCCAGATCTTCACTTTCCCTTCCTAGAGCCTTGTTGTATGTTCTTTTGTTTCCCAACCAGGCCTCACCTAGATGTCAATTAAAAAGTGTCCCTGATTTCTTGCCTTGCTGCTAAAGAGAAGCCCTGACAGCTCCTACCACAAAGCCTGGGCACCAAAACTCCAAAACAAGTCCAAAAGTAGGAGCCTAGGTCTTCTTGAATGAGGAGAAGTGATGGTGAGTTTAGGTAGGGAAGATGGATATCTGTGAGTATAGCAACTGCAAAATGAACAAGTAATTAGCTATACATTGAATATCTGCTGTTGGCTGCCTTCTAGATGCTTTCTATGCACTTATTTAAATCTCCAACAACTCTACAAAGTAGATACTACTACTATTCCTTTTTGATAGATGAGGAAATTAAAGCTAAATAACTGCATCAATGTCAATAGCTAGGAAATGACAAGACTGTCTTTAAGTTCATGCAGTTTGAGTCAAAGAACTAAGTTCTTCCGAAACTCTAACTGCTTAGAAAACATCTGATTGATCATTGGATATGTATGCAAAGAGGTAGTGATTAAACTCAAGTTCTTTTTCTTTTTCTTTTGAGGTACCAAGTATCAAGCTCAAGAGCTTGTGCTTGCCAGGCAGCCAGTAATTCTACTGAGCAATGTCCCCAGACCTTAAAGTCAGATTCTTGGTGTCAGCAATTGAGGGGACCAGAGATCCACCAGCCAAAGCAAAGCATTTGGAAGGAAGACACTCCACAATTTGAGTCTGGACATGTGGAATTTGCAGTACCAGGAGAGACAGCTGTAGGTGGTTATGCATGGAATGTGTAAGTCAGAGGAAGAAACCTAACTAGGAAATACAGATTTCTGTAGTTAGAATTGAGGTGCTACTTAATGACAATGGGACAATCACCACAGTAACCCATGTTGCATTTGTAGATTGAAAAGAGAAAAGGCCCAGTGTCTAGCAATGGGAAGGCCAATGTTTAATGATTCTGGAGTAGAGGACCTTGAGTGCACAGTTAGATACTAAAATCATGAGGGACACTTGTCATAGAGGAAGTCAATTAATTTTATGGAAAAATTAATTCTTTTTCTTGACTACTTTCACTCTACAAGTGCATCACTCTGATCATAAAAATCTATGCTTTATTTTCCACACACTGTTTCCACACCTAGAGATAGCTAAATTTAACTTAATTCTGATACTGCCCACCTGGAGATAGTGAGGACTCTACAAATTGACTTAATTTGTGGTTTCCACAATCTTCTCCCTGGGCTCCAAAATTTTCCAGGATTTTCTAAGATGACCCACAGATATCAGAGAAACATATGTATTCACCTGCTTATGATAAATGATGATACAAAATATGTAGATAAACAGCCATATGAATAGGTACGTAGGGTGAGGTATATGTAAAAGGGTACAAAGCTTCCATGTACTCTCCAGTCTTGTCACCCTTCTGACACCTCTGCATGTACAGCAACCCTAAAGTTCTCTGAACGCCACAACCCAAAGACTTTCATGGAGGCTTCATGATGTAAAAGCAGCCAATTATTGACTCAAGTCTCGAGCCTCTCCTTTCTGGAAGATGGATATGTAACTGAATTTCCAAGTTCCTAACCATGACTCAGTCCTTTGACTCCATTCAGGAGCCTATCAAGAACCACCTCATTAGAAAATAAGCCCCTTTTGAAAACCAGAAAAGTATAAGCATCTTAGAAGTTTGGCACCAGGAAATGTGAGCAGAAACCAAATACACTTTGATCAGTAATGTGAAAAAGCATAAGGGTCATGATTATGTAAGGACAGAGAAGTGGCCACTGGATTGACCACAGAAAGTCATTGATGACTTGCCAACTATTTTTATTGGAATAGGGAATCAGTGAAAGGAGTGGACAGTAAGCTATGGGATGTACAGGAGGTGAAGGACATATATGTATATATACACACAGAGCCTGTACTTCACCTGTATATGTTCTGTATATATAAATTTAGAAAGATCAGAATTTGAATTTGTGTTTGTGAATCATAAAAATGGGAGACAAAATGGGAAGCTTTAAAGTAGAACACAGAAATGAAAAGGTATGACTGGTTTATACATGTTTTTATTTGTTTGAAAAGTTGATTTCTGGGTGGAAGCGACTAGAGAATATTTAGATCAAGGAAAAGAGACAGAAAAGAAAAGAATAATGGAAGGATCAGGGGCCAGGGAGATGGCTCAGTGGAATAAGCGCTTCCGTGCAAGGGACTGAATTCAATCCCCTATCTACCAAAAAAAGAAGAAGATCAAAGGTCCAAAGGAAACGGAATGATAAGCCTTGAAAGAATCATCATACAGTATAGAGTTGACTAAATACACATATGGGGTTAGGCATAAGTGCAGTTCATTCACACCTCATGATCTCCTTATTCTTTGAGAAGCAGAAAACAAGATACAGGAAAACATGATTAAGTAAAAATTAGTTGGAAACACCTTCTTTGGGGATATTGGAGATACATTCTTCAAGAACTGAAAGAAAACTTTGCTAAACAGAATTTAAAGCCCACCTTATATTGGAAACTTCACATTTCTAATGATGTGAGTCCTCATGGCCATCTGAATTTCTTCAGCCATATATGTGGAGGGGCAAGGAGTGGAGATTGGAGGATGGATCTGGAGGTAGTGCCATATAAGACAGAAGAGCCAAGTACATAATTCACAGCACCAACTGTTGATCTTATAGCTGATGAAAAAAGGACGGAAATATGAAAAAAAAAATAGGAGCATTCAGTAGACTAGAGACATCAGTGGGACTGGCAAATAGCTGTGATGACAAACAGAAAGGAAAAGAGCTGAGACAATTGTTTAGTCAGAGAAGGAGACAATGCATTAGAGGTGAAGAAAATGAAAAGCAGTAGGTAGGACAGGGTTATATGAGTGGACACTGCACAGTTGGTTGAGAAGATCAGGAACTTAGAAGCTACTGTATTGGGTGAGCTCTTGGAGAAGGCTGAAATATCCCACAGAGTGGGGTGCAGGAGAAAGACCTAAATGTCTGTGGAAATGTGGCTATGTGCTGGGGCAGCCCTGGGTCTGTGGACATGGCAGCCCCTTTGGGGTTCCACTCTCCTCTCGCTTTTTACACCAGGGTTACACTTGGCCTCATCTGTCTCTTTTAACTGTTCAATGGACATTCTGTTGCATAGGCTGTGATCTCCCCAAATCTGCGATCTCCCTAAGTCTGTGATCTCCCCAGGTCAGCCTTTCCAGGTCTCTTGTCCTTGCTTCTCTCAAGACAAGGCCCAGGCTCCAGCTTCTGCTCCAGCCCAGGCCCAGGCTCCAGCTTCTGCTTCAGCCCAGGCTCCCAAAGGTGTCCAGGCCCCCTTACAAGCTCCACAGTAAAAGCCTCTTATCAGCTGATGTAAAAACAGAAGGACTGGTGTGGCCCTTGAGGTGACATTTTTGGGGGGGCTGGTGTTCTCCTGTGCTCTTTGTTCAAATATACCTGAGGCAGGAAAAAAAGACAAGTCTGTGGGCCCTTTTGTTTCTGAGTTTTATTCCTGACTGCTGTCACAACCAGAAGAGAGGGTGACAGGTACCAAATGTAGGAAGCTGTAGCTTGCAGGATCTTACACCTTATTCTTTAGTTTGATTAACTTGTTTGGCTTGTTGAAATTGACCTATAAGAACATACATATTCTGAATACCAGGATTTTCTTTGATGCAATTTAATTAAAAGGCTTTTTAATTTATGTGATTTTTTAGTCTAAAAAATATTTATCTAACTTAAGTTTACAACACTATTTAATGATGTATTCTTTCAGGAATTTATAGATTTAGATTTCTCATTCAGGCAAAAGATTGATTTCAAGTTATTTTTGGTGTACAATGTGTGTTTATTCTCACATTGCTTTTTTTAGTCAAATACATGTCAACTAACATCTGAAGTTTTAGGTCTGCATTTTCTGATTACTCATGAGAATGAGTACTTTGCTTTTCATATGTAAGTGTGAAGAATAGGCTGAGATTTATTTTACATATGGCTGTTCAATTGTTTTAGCACCATTTGTTAAAAAGACTGTTCTTGCTCTATAGATGGTATTGGGACATTATTAGAATGAATTGGCCATATATTTGTGGTCTGCTTTTAGTTTTTCCAATCTGATCCAAAACAGTGGTTTTTTTTTATTTTTGATTTTTTTGGCCAATATTTCAAGAATTTTATTAGCATAGCTTTTTATAGTAAGTCTTGTGACTCCTTCAGCCTCATTTCCTTTTAAAATGATTTTGCTTACTCTAGTCCTATTAGTTATCTGTGGCTACATAACAGTTCATTCAAGATTTAAGACTTAAAACAACAGGCATTTAACTTCTAACAAATCAGGACATTTGTGACAGCTTTGTGAGGTTAGGGGTGGGGGTAAAATTCTTTTATTAGCGGTAAGAGGTTAGCAAGAAATGTAGTGATCTGAATGCTTCAATGGGTTAGGTAATGCATTGACAATTTTCTTTAATAGGCTGTTGGCCGGGGGCTTCAGGGTCTTAGCTCTCTGGCTTATCCATATGACATTTAAAATATGGCATGCAGCTTCACTCAAAATGAGGATGGAAAGAGAGAGACAGACAGACAGAGAAACAGAGACAGAGACAGAGACAGAGACAGAGAGAGGGGGGTTTGGATAATCAAAATGACATACCAGTATTTCCACCATCATTGATGAATGCCTTGGAAATCGGTTCCCTCATTAGATCCTTTGCCTGTATATATAAATTTTAGAATAAATTTAGTTCCTACTGCCACCCCAAATTCTGTCATGGCTTTATTTAGGGCTCCATTGAATCTATAGATCAATTGAGATAAACCTATGTGTAGCAATATCAAATATTAATATTGGCCACAATCTATCTTTCTATTTATTTATGTCTCGCTTGATTGCTATCATTAATGTTTTACAATTTTCATCATAAATGTTCTATACATTTTGTTAGGCATGATCTCATATTTTCATGTTATTATACGTGATTCTTCTTTTATAATTCAAGATTCTAATTGTTTGTTGCTACAATATAAAATACAATTTTTTAAAAAGCCTAAAGAATTGCTAAATCTACTTATTAATCCTGACAGAATTTTTGGGAATGCTTTAGGATTTTCTATTTAGACAACTGTGTTTTCTGAGAATTACAACAGTTTTACTTCATTGTACACTTTTGTTTCTTGTGCAGTTTTCTTTTTCTGGTCTTATTGCATTTTTGAAGACCCCTAGCATAATGTTGGCTGAGAGTGGTACAAGCAGACAATTGTACAGAGTTTATATTACTTTTTTCTTAACTGTGTTCTAGAGTTTACTAGCAATACAATCTTGACCATGTTTATTGTTCTTGAAAGTTTTATAAATGCAATCACATACGTGAGTGTTCACTAGAAGAACAGGTTTAAGGTATGGCCATCTGTTGAGTCAAGTTTGGAAGGGTGCACAAAGGCCAGCGGTGCACGGGAGCCGCAAGCCCGGCGCTGATGCAGAGTCCAGCGAGAGTCTGCATTAGGAGGCTGACGGGTCTGGGCTGGAAGCCTGGATGCAGACGTCCGAAGGCGGCAGTGGAGACAGGGGCTCCTCTGAAAAAGCAGAAGCGAGGCTTCCTTCTTTTCCTTTTTGTCCCAGCGGGCTACAAGCCAGCTTATCATTGCCACGGCACCAGAGCCTCTTCGGTAAGCCCATCATCCAGAGCCACCTGGAGCTGTGTGGACTAATCATCTTGTTTATTACCCAAGCTGACAGCACAGTTAACTATCACAAAGCCACATATGTTTTCTTTTTGACATTGTTCAGGCACATAAAAAGTACATACACAAATTAAGGAGCTGTGATACCATGCAGATGATGTAATTTGATGGGACACCATTACATATTCTGTCTGCTGACTGAAGCATTGTTATATAGTACATGGCTATGCAAACTCTATTTTATTAATAGATATAGAGCTGTTCAGGTTATCTGTTTTTTCTTTTTGAGTGAGCTTTTAAGTTTGTATCTTCTCTGGAATAGGTTGGCTTCTATGGTTTTTTTTTAATTTTTTGGTGCTATGTTATTCATAATACTATTATTTTTTAAATAGCTATAGGATGTGTATGATATTTTATCTTTAATTTGTGATGTCAAAATTTTTTTTAAAAAATTGTGATGTCATTCACTTTTATTAGTATATTCTTCTTAACCAGGTCTGGCTATACGTTTATACAATTTATTAATCTTTTTTCAAAACACACTCTTTGGATTGTATTACTTTGTTTCCAATTTTATTTATTCCTCTGTTTTATTACTTTCTTCATCTGTTCTGGTCAATTTCCCTTCTCTCTCTCTCTGTCTCTCTTTTAAATTTAGGACGGGGTGTACAGGTGTTCAGGGTCTTACTGCATAGATTGGACTCCTAGTGATCCTCCTGTTTACAGCCTCCCAAAAGCTGGGATTACAGGTGCATACCACCACGCCCAGTCTCAATTGCCACCCCAGCGTGCCCCAAGGGTGGGGACTGAACTGCAGGCCTGGGAATCAAACTCCTGACCCCTGGGTCAAAGGAGACGCTTTAATCTGCTGAGCTATTTGGCCAGCCCTTCTCTTTTAAAGGAAAATTTGAGCCAATTCATTTGAAACCTTTCTTTTTGTCTAGTACAAATATTTGTGGAATAAATTTAAATCCAGGCATTTAACTTCCACGTTTAGGAATGTAGAATCCTGCATTACACAAGTTATGTTTTCATTTTAACTAAATAAAAGGTGGTAGCTAGTTTTCTTTGTGACTTCCTTCATGACTCACTGGAGAAATGGCTTGGTGGCCTAAACACCTGCCTGGCAAGCGCCAGGACCTGGGTTCTATCCCTAGTATCACATGCTGTGCCAACCCTGCCCCCGGGCGTACTGAGACCAGGCCTGGTGGTTCATGCCTGTAATCCCAGCATTGGGGAGGCTGAAAACAGGATCACCACAAGTCCTAGCACTGCAGTGAGACCCTGTGCCAAATAAATATTTTTTTTTTAAAGTATGTTTTGTAAATTACAAATTCAGGAGGATTTTTTCTGATATTGTTCTGTTACTGATTTCTACTTAGATTCTATTCTGATCAAAGAGCACAACACTTATGATTATTTTAATTTTGTTTTTACAATCTAGCCTATGACCTTTTTAAGTAAAAATTCCATGTATGCTTGAAAAAAAGTGATATTCTGTTGTTGAGTGGAATATTATACAAATGGCAATTGGATTACATTGGTTAATCATGTTTAGGGCATCTCTCTTTACTAATTTTCTGACTACTTGTTCTATTAACTAATGAGAGAACAGAGGAAATCTTTATAATAGTAGATTTCTTTCTCTTGTAAGTCCTATCAATTTTTTGCTTAATGTATTTTAAAATAAATTATTGTGTATAAGCATTTAAAATTACTACATCTTCTTGATGAATTGATCCTTTCCTTACAATGAAATATCCTTGTTCATTTTCTTTAATATTCCTCTTTTGAGGTATACTTTGCATATTATTAAGCAGTAACTCCAGCTTTCTTATGATAATCATTTTCATATATTTCTACTATTCAATCTTAGCGTATCTATGTTTTTATAATTAAATTGACTTTCCTGTAAATAGCATATAGTTGGATCATGTTTTTTAAAATCCCCTTTTACATTCTTTGCTTTAAACAATTAGAGTGTTTAAAAGATTGACTTTTAGTGTATTTTTTTATCTGGTAGACTTTCAATTTTACTTGTTGCTATTTTTTTTTTCAATTTGTCTTATCTTGTTATTTTTTTGCTCTTTAGTTTTTGTTTTTAATTAATTGAGTACTTTTTATTGTGTCATTTACCCACTACTGTGGCATACTAAGTATATTTCTTTGTTTTATTTTTAATGGTTGTTCCATGGTTATAATACCCATCTTAAACTTATCACAATCTATCTTTCATAGTGTTACTTACTATGTAACAATCTCATATTTCCATTTCTTTTGTTGTATTTTGGTGCTTTGTTATGCATAATTTACATGCCATAGAACCTACAATAAACTATTATTTTCCTATAAGCTTTTAGACAAAATAAAAAATACATTTACCTCTCTGGTTCTTATTTCTAGCACTCTGCATTTTTTTATGTAAATCTACGTTCACATCTGCTGTCATTTCTTTTCTGAATCTGTTTTTCTTGATTTGTTTTTCTTCTGCCATTATAGGTCATGTTTTCCTGATTCTTCATCTGTCTACTAATTTTTAATTAGATGCCAGAGATAATGAATGTTGTGTTTTGGGGTGCTAGATTTTATTGTCTTACTTTTGAAAATATTGGTGTTTATTTTGGTACAATATTAAGTTACTTGTGGATGAATTTGATGCTTTCAAGGTTTATATTTAAGATTTTATAGGGTAGGTCTAAGAGAAAATGTCATTATGTCCCCAGCCCCCAACCCCTACACAGTAAAAATGAACACTTTTTGTCTCTCTCCTAAATTCTCTGTATAATCAATAAATGCTCTCCCTTCTCGCCAGTGGGACTCAAGTGATGCCCAGTGCTGTGTGAGTTCCATAAATCGTGCTTGGCTTACAGTGTCAGGTAATTGCTCTTTCTCAGGAAGGTGTTTTTGGACCAGTCTTATGAACTTTCACCCTAGAAATGTGGAGTGGAGCTTTCAGCCGAAAATTCAGGGGAATTCGTGCTGTTTTCTGAGCTCTTTCTCTCAATAGCTCCCCCTCCAGCATGCTGCCGGAAACTCCTGCCATTCCTGTCGCACTGGACCCTCATGTCTATCTCTGCTCAGGGAGACAAGGCTGTTTGGGTTCTTCCCCAGTAGGGCCAGGCATTGCATGGATGAGAAAAGCCCCCGTGATCTTGGGGTTCACTTATTTATTTATTTGCTTCTCAGGATTTACCATACTGACTGTGTCTTGCTCAAGACTTGAAAAATGTTTCACCAGGGGCTAGGAAGAGAGCTCAGCAGCCTAAGTGCCTGCCTGGCAGCCCAAGGACTTGGGTTCAATGGCTAGTACCGCATGCCCTGCCAGTTCGGGCTTGCTGTGCAGGCCTGAAACCAGCAAGATGGCACATGCCTGTAATCCAATCCCAATGCTGGGGAGACTGAGGCAGAAGGATCAGTGCAAGTCAGAATTGCACAGTGAGACTATGTGCCAAATAAATAAATAAATAAATTTTAAAGAATGTTTCATCTGTCTTGTCCAGCGTTTTCAGCAGTTGATGCTAGAAGTTCCCTCTGGACTTTGCTACTTCTTCATAGCCAGGTGAAAATTACTACATTGTATGTTTATCGTCCAGTTTGCTAGTACATCACCCAGTTACTTTCAATCCACACTCCCTTGGCAATGCCTAAAGAGTTCCTTTATTCCTCCAAAACATTAGTTTTTCAGTCAAATATGTGTCAAGTAGCAGCTGAGGTTTTTTGTTTGCCTTTTCTGATTACTAGTAAGAACAAGTACTTTGCTTTTCATATGTTGTCACATATTTTAGTAACAGTGCCTAAATATCCTTAGTTACCTGAGGTAATCCCTGAGGATATTTTAGGATATATATAAACAGCATTTGATGTAGCACATCTACTGTGTTTACTGATGCTTGGACTTAGCTGTACTTTTCATTGTGTTGCTTTTCCTCAGACTTCCCTGCATTCTATTTGATAGACCAAATTTCCTTCTTTTGTGTAGCCTATTTCTAGCTTCTTTTACGTGCAAGTGGCTAGCTTTAAATGTTTAACATGATTGCTGACTTGAAAAATCTAGCTAACCAATATTTCTGCTTTGTACGAAACAGCAAAAAGTTTGAACATTTTAATTCTCAACTATTGTACCTGAACTATTTCACTTACTATTGTCACTCACTATTTTATTTTTCACCTGGTTTTTGTAACTTCCAAGTTAAGGGTTTTCATGATTATTATTTTATATGTTCAGTTGTTGCTTATTTTGTATTCACCATTACTTTTTGCACCTTATAGATTCAATTCCTTTACTTTTTCTGTGGAATTCTATAAGTTAAAACTTTCAAATATCTTAACTTGCTCAATTATATCTATGTTTCTCCTTCACTTACTCAATGGTAGTTTAGAAGTGGCAATTAATTTTAGTTGACAAAAATAATTTTGGATTGGCAATTACTTTTTTTCCTTGGCATTTTAAAGACATATTGTGTTCATTATTTTCTGACCTAAATACTGCTGTGGAAAAGTTTGCTGTCCGAATAACTATTGTTTTTCTGTAGTAAGCTCTCTTCTTGATTCCTTTTAAGGTTTTCTCTTGGTCCTTTGTGTTTGGAAGTTTCACCATTATATGACCAGCTAAGATTTATTTTTATTTACTTTTCTAGACTATTGTGCTTTTTAAATATGATAAATCAAGCTTGTCTTCAATTCTGGACAACTTTGCCTCTTTTGCAATATTTTGGTGATTTCTTTCTGAAACTCCTATTGGGTACTTCATCAGAATTTGTCATTACATTCTCCAGTTTTCTGTTTTTCATGTTTTCTCTGTTCTTGTCACTCACATAATGAGAGACTTTAACTCCAGTTAGTCTATTGGTCCCTGGGTTAAAGTCTCTTGAGATTTCTAGTTAATTTATTCTTTCCTCAATTTCTAACATGTTTCTGTTGAATTTTTAGTTTCAAAATCTTTGATTTCAACTGCAGTTTGATTGTTTTTATATTTTATGGGAAAAGCTAAAACAAAATTTCATAAAAATATAACCAGAGAATAATAATAGTTAATATATTACATGTTATTATCTTTAAGATAGTGGTTCAGGGTACAAGATATAGGCATAAAAATTTATCCATTCACTATCAGTACAAACCTTCCTTTTTTTTTTTTTTTTTTTTTTTTTTTTGGTAGAACCGGGGATTGACGTCAGGCCCTTGCGCTTGCCAGGGAAATGCTTATTCCATGAGTAATCTCCCTGGCCTAAACCTTCCTTTATAATGAACTACAAGATACTAATACTGTAACTGATGTCCTTATTGTTTCATCATGCTTTTTTCAAGTTATAGAAATCTATATTATTTGCAAAGACTTTTCTTCATTTTATGACTACTTGTGTGTGTGTGGCTGGTTCAGCCTGCCCTGGGGGCAGGTATAACACAGCATGTGGTGCTGAGAATCGAACCATAGTCCCTGCAATTGCCTAACTTGCCTAAGCATGCCCTTTTAGACCACTGAGCTATCTTGTGAGCCCCTTTTCTTTGTTGTAAACACACTTTTTTTCCTGTATGATCTCTCAGATTGCCACTCATATCAAGATACTTGCTTGGTTCTTACAACAGTGAGGAATGAACTCAGGGCCTTCAGATTGAGCTACAGTGGTACCTCGATTCATGAACTTTATTCTTTCTACAATTTGGGTTGCAAACTGAATTGGATGAGAATTGAATGAAATACAAAGGTTCAATTTGGACCTCTTAGGGAAATTTGATTTGGTTCTCATCCAATTAAGTTGATGACAAGAATCATGCAAAGAATCAAGTTCATGAACTGAGGTACCACTGTATATCCTCAGCCCTGACTGTATTTTTCATTTTGAGCTCAAGTCTCACTAAGTTGTTAAACTGTCCACATCGGGACTGAATTTATGATCTGCCTACCTCATTCTTCTATGCATTGGCATTATAGGGATGTGCCACCACACCTGGCTGTATCAAAGCTTTTGCTTAATTATTTTGAAAATAATTTTATTGAGAAACATATAGCAATGAGACAGTTTCAAAACCAATGAGTCAGACAGTTTCAATAATCAATACATTGCATATTGTTGTCTTTTTAGTAGTTATTCATAGTACAAGATGAAGACATGATATCCTGTCCACAAACACTATTAGAACAAATGTTTCTATTCATTGAATTAAGAGAAATTAGCTGTATATCTATCCTAACTATCTTGAATATACAGATACAAAATGGTCCTTCATTTATATCCCTTTTTTTGTTTAATTTTGTGAGAGAAGGATATTCCATTGTCATTTAAATATTATAGGTGTGTGCATTCAGCAAAATATTCCAATATAGTCTAGTAGTCCATAACAGTAGTGAGTTTTCTGTAGGACTGGCAATGTCAGAAGTTATTGACTTGAGCCTTTTATAGCTCAGCATAGTAATATGGCTTTACTTTTCATACTTTGTTTTTATACTTTTCTGCTGGATGGTTAAGATCAAGATAACACAATACCTATATAACAATAAATGTAACTTTTGTGTCTGAGAAGGTCAGTCAAGTCCCCTCAGGATATACAGGATATACCCTGTAATCAGTTTATAGATCTTTTGTCAGTATCAGCCATGTAGATGAGTCATGGCCATTGCTTGAACAATTCGCTCTCTGTGAAAGTCTGAGACAATGTTTTTCTCCATGTGACTCTCCTTAGGCACACTGCATCATCAATCATTTTCCTTTGTGGCCCCACAATCCCCTTGATCAGAAAATCTGGGAAACACCAGAGTTATATAATGTTACAGTACAGGTTCTCCTATGTCCTGAGTCCTCATTGACCTCGAAAGGCGAGGGCCAAAATGTTGGCTGTCCTTGCAACCCTTCTTTTTCTCTAATTTTTGGTCTGAAAACTTAGGTTGTTAACCCTCCAGAAGAGAAGTTTATCATTATTACTCTACAACATAGGCAGTTGAGTTTAACCTCACTATCCTTCTGAATATCAAACATCTTAGACAACATTGTGCAAGTATTTTCTGTCAGGTATTGATATGTTATACTTTAAGTCCTTACAGTATATGAAGAAAAAATTAAAAAAAAAACATTGAGAAAATGCTGCTAGCTCTATATGCTTATTTTCACTCATGGTACACCATTTCCATGTGTCCTTCACTTTTTTGTATCTGTGAGATTTAGGATGTGCTCTCTCTCCCTTTGTGAAACTTCACTGCAGATCACGCTATGAAAGTATCCTTTCAAAGCAGATTAACATTTGCTTTCATCAGCGATTCCCAAAGTTTTATGAGCAAACCAGGTTTTTTATATTAACTTACTGGTTTGGATTTTCTTGACAACAGGGTTACTATAAATTTGAACCTGCAATCCATGCAGTATGCATATCCAGGTTTTCTATTCCACAGAGAATATTTTCTTTTATTATCCAGAGGTCAGGCAGAGGCAAACGACTCTCTTTATGGGTGTCCTGTACTTACAGGCTCCTTCCTTTTTCTGTTCCATGTCGTCTCAAGGGTGCATACTTTGAGCTGGCCTTGGTTTTACCCATAAATCTATTCCAATACATTGCCTTGTGTGGACACAAGATCACCAAGACAAAATCTCTGCTACTCTCTTCCCTCTGGGGCATTTGAAGCCTCAGATTAGACCCCAAGACCTAGTTTGTTCTTCTACTTTTTCCCTTTCTTTTTTGAGAGAAAAAAGAAAGCAAGAAAACAGAAAAATGCTATTTTTTTTTTTAAAAACAAACATTATCCTAGTTGGAAGATTTTCAGGCTCCTCAGCCACAGACCTCAATATCTCTTCCTTAATAACTACGATTCCCATCATATAACCAGATGAGAACAAAACAGTGACCTTTTGTTTGAACTAGATCATTTCTATCTTTATAAAGTTCAAACCTTGGTGACAGTTTATCTTCACTGACTTCTGATTTTATTTTTATCCAACTTGTTTCAATTGTGGGTAAAAGCATGGGAGGAGGTGGGAACTACCTGAAGGACACAGAGGCATCTTAAAGACATTGGGGACAAAGAGCAGCTGACTTCCAGGATAGACTGGAAAGCTAACAGACACCAAGGCTGGGCTCACTCAGGATGTCCGGGCTTATCTCCCTTTGTACACCTTCCTTACTCACCTCTCTTTGGGTGGACTTTACCTGATCCAAATGCACATGGCCATGGAGAGCCAGTGCACAGGTCACTAGTCTGATGTTCCTTCCTTCACAAATCCAGCTCAGATGGAAAATGACCTCTTGTCTCCTTTCTCAACTCCTGCAGAAAAGAGTTGGTTGGGCACTCTTGGACCCTGAGTCTACTGTGATTCTCATGCATTCACACAAAGCGTTTAAGCTAGACTCTTACATCAAGCAGTTGTCAAAGAATCGGTGAGTGAGGGTTGACAAAGTGCTTCCCTGAATCACTCCAACATCCTTAAGCAGAGGTGTTATTGTTGGTATAATTTCTTACAGATTGACCAAGTATTTGAGAGATAGAGAAGGTACTTTATTTGTTTATTTATTTATTTACTTATTTGTTTGTTTTATGTATTTGGCACAGGGTCTGCAGGGTCTACAGGGTCTCACTATGTGGATTGGACGCATAGTGGATCTCCTGTTTTCAGCCTCCCAAGCGTGGGGATTACAGGCATGTGCCATGTCCGATCTCAATCGCATCTCATTGTGCCCTGGGGTGGGACTGGCCTGGCATTCTGGGGATCGTGGGCCACTGCACTCTGCCTAAGCAGATGCTTTAGTCCACTGAGCTATCTGGCCAGTCCTAGAGAAGGTGCTTTAGTAGATAGTGGGGCCTCAAATTATAAGGCATTTCTACATGAGAGGATGAACAATGCTCTGGAAATGGAAATGGAGAACTAAGGGAAGGTTGACCCCAAGCCCCTACCTCATTTAGATGACATAATTAAGTTGGAGGGGCAGTGCCCCTCACAGAGAATACTACAGAGGAAGACACGTCCTGGATGTCTTCATCAAAGCCCAGACATAGAGCACTGGGGGGAAGCTGAGCATGTGGATTTTTAAAATAACACTGGAAGACTGGATTGGGGGAGAGGTGTACTGTAAGGAGATCAGCTGGCCATGGGCTGGGAGGTGCAGCAGCGTGTGGTAAGGACATGTAGGTGCACAGGGCTGAGACAGAGGGGCAAGAGTGGGCAGAACATCACTCTGCTGAGGACCCTGCTCCTGCTAGAGCTGACCGATGTGCTCAGGGATCTATGGGCCTCATTTCCTTTGAATATATCTCTAGTTTGCTGCCACTTTCTTCCTATTTTGCTTTTTCCATTTCCATCTACCCATATTTAAAGATCTAGTTCAAGCTCCATGCTCCCTGTGCTGATGCATTTCTGAACCATAGCAATCGCTCTTGCCTCCCATGCTCCTTTGGCCCCCACCATTCATCAGCTAGGTCATCCTGGACCACTTTGTGCTATTGAGTTAAACCACTCTCCATCCCTTATATCATCATTGAGCTGCATAAGGTCCATATCACATTTACCAATGAGACCTGAAGTCCAGGAGGGAGGGATGTGTCTTGTACCTATTCATATTCTTGTACCATAACAGAGAGTGGTGCTCACCTAGTAGGTGTTCAGTGTGCCTTTGCCAAGTCACTTTGTGACATTCAGCCTCTCTAATTATAAACAAGAGCTAGTATCAGTTCTCCATTCATTTCCTCTGTCTTTTCAGTACAATATTTCTTGAGCACCTACTCTGTGTTAGGGCAAGTTTGTGGCAGGAAAGCTTCAGATAAATAAGGCTAAAGCATCAGATAACAGATGTGAGAAATGCCAGGAAAAGAAGCAAGGGCTTAGAAAGGAAAGGCGTTATTTAAACAGTCCTATTTAGACATCGGAACATTAACTAAATTATTTCTCAAGCTCCCTCCTGAGTTCCTCGAGCATCTGAGTGCACAGTTCCTGTATTATAGCACTCACCACATTGTATTGCAGTCGATTGTGTGTGTTTCCACTTTGGCCATAGACTGTGAGCTTCAACACTGAATCCCTAGCACTTAGCACAGTGCCTGCCACATAATGGGCCTCAGTAAATATTTTAAGTAAATTAATGAGTAAAATAAGGTCAGCATCCAAAGGTTCTCAACCTCCAGAAATGTGTTCAGACAGTAAGCACGCTGATAAAAATTCTGTCCTCAGAGTCCTGTGGAGAGGGTTATAAATGGGGAAAATGTACAGATTTTACCCTCAAGGAACTTATGAACAGAATAGCATAGCACAGCACATGCATATGAAATAGTTTTGAGATGAGTTATCAGATTATCTAAAAGTGACTGCGTTCTTAAACTTTTTTTTAATTTATTTTTTATTTTATTGAAGTACAAATATCAATCAGGCAGTTTTAAGACACCTTAACAAGACAGATTCGATAAATTAATACATTGCAAACTATTTTCATAATGTTTTGGTATTGTAGTGTTCTTAAACTTTGAGATAGATATTTATGAATTTCAGGAGAGCCATAGAAGCAGAAGGGGTTCATGGAGGGGCTTTGCAGAGAGAGTTGATTTTGTAAGAGACAATGAAAAGAAACAAAATGCGTGGGGTCTCCCCATCTCTGGATGGAAAAAGCAAGTGGGACACGGGCTGTGCGCGGGGATACTTGAGCACTCGAGAGCCACTATGTTTGCAGGAGACGTCCTACCCCTTTGTTGGCGATGCACGCCTGGCCCACACATACACACACACTCATTGCTGTGGTGAGAAGGCGGGGGCGACGGGCTTCAAGTGCTTCCCCTCTCTGCAGAGAGCCTTCAAGTGCTTCTTCATCTGCTTTCACGTTGTCCCTTTGAAGGGAGTAGCTTTGCCGCTCTCAAGAGCTCTCCCAGGACAACCCCTCCGCAAGTGCCCCCATTTCCAGGATGTGACACAGAGCTCATTCAGTTACGACTCTTTGTGCCAGTCCCTTTGATCATCTCAGAAACGGGTTGCGTGAGTGGTCAGCGGTGGACAGGGCCAGATGAGGACTGTTTATCTGTCTCGAGGATGGAGGGAGAAAGCACGGCACTTGCATGGACGTTTGCTCCGCTGGGTAGGGTGATACTGTCTACCCACACTCTGCCCTCCTCAGACAACACCCAGAGATACAGCCTCACTGCTCATACTATGTAGATCTACATTCATTGATTCAACAAATATTTATTGTACTGCCATGGTGCGCTGGCAATTTTTCTAGGTGCTGGGAATAAAGGTGCAAAAGAAAAAATAAGCTCACCCATTTCATGGAGATTATATTCTGGTGTGAGAAAAAATAGTCAGAGGTTTATTTTACATGAGACAATTTATACATACTATTAAGAAAATAAACTAATACAATAGAAAAGGGTCAAGGAAGATCTCCCTAAAGTTTAAATATATGAGCTAAGACTTAAAGGCCAAATAAGGACCTGGCCACATCAAGAACTAAGGGAAGGATGCTCGGGCAGGGAGAAGTGCAGTGCACAGGTGCTGAGCAGGCAGAAGGGTGGAGGCTCTGAGACGCACTGAGCATGTGCCCAAGCAGACAAGCTGGCCGGAGCATGGCGGGCAAGAGAGGACATGAGAGGAATGAGAGCAAAAGACAGCAAGACACAAACACCATGATAATTTATGGCTGAACATGTGAGTTTTACTCTAGCTCAAAGGGAAGCCACTGAACCATCTGAAGCAAGGAAACGAGCTAATCCCCTCCAACACACATGCACAACCTCAGAAGACCCTCACAGCTAGGCTCTTTCAATGAATCTTAAGGGTAAGGGTCTTAGACTGTTTGCCTCTCCTGAAATGTGAGACTTGCTGTGTGCAAAGTTCAACTAGCATCCTCAAAAGCTGTTGTAATACATGTCCAGCTGGAACCCTTAGAAAGTGAAGGCGTTTTCTTTCTCGTGCACTCCTTCACAGCTTAGGTTGATGAATGGAGCACAGACCCACTAAAACCCTATGTCCCTGGGGTCACCAAAAGTCATAAAGGCCATCTTGAAATTATTCTGTACACATTAATGCTTTTACCACGTGGAGAGAGTTCACCAGCCACATTCTGTTTTTCTGGTTCCCAGTGTTTTCCCTATGGCATTTTTTTTTCCAGTTGTCTAGTCCAAAATCTTTGCCTTATGGCTTAGCCCAACTTTTCCTCCAGAAACAGCTGGAATTACCTAGAAATTACCTTGGAAAACATCTCATCCATCTTCTCATTGCTCAGATGAGTAAACTGAGATCCACTGAAGAGATGTGAGTTGATAAGGGCTATACAATTTGTGTCTTTAGAGCCCTGTCTTCTGTCTTTCCAGTGTATTTGGACAGCATGAAAAGGTAAACTTGGACTACTGCCAGGAGTCATAAACAGACCCCCACATTAAACAGCCAATGAGAAATTTCCAGCATGAAGAATCACTGGACATTTCCCTCTCTGGAATCTATTAGTTCAGAATTGTGAAATGAAGTGTGGAGATAGGGATCCTCCATGGAGATGAAAATCATATCCATATTTTCATATCTTCTGGAGGCTTTAGATAGAATATTGGGGGCAGAAGAAAGAGGTCAACCACCAGGGCTTGTTTCTAATTCATGAGGGCCAGGCGGCTCACCTTGGGCCAGGACAGACAAGTGCAGGGCCACAGGTAGGCCAGTTCTCTTTGAGGGGTGAAGGGGATGGGCCCTGGTAATCCAATATCCTCTTGGTGCCATTCAGCATGCCAGCCCAAATCCATCACTGCAAATGAACCAGGTGACAGGATTAAATATCCCCTAATTGTAGTCCCCTGGGAGGGGCTGTGCCAGCTGTCTCTTCCACGTGCCTAGCCCAGCAGATGGGAGATCAGATATCAAAGGGTCACTTCTGATGGGACTGGAGACAGCCTGGGTCCTGGCCATCTGGGCCCACTAGAAGGAGGAACTGAAGGGGAAAGGAGCATGTGCTAATGGGCCTAAAAACAGAACCTCAGTGCTGCCTGCCCCCTTGGCTTTTTGTTATAAGGTCTGTACAACTCTATGTCTGCATTTTATTTGTCCTCCTTATTGGCCAGAATAAAATCTGGGCTCTCATATCTTCTCCTCTCATCCTCTGAAACTCTCAGGTGGATAGGGTTAGTGTTCAGGTCACACAAATTCAGATATAACCAAGGGTACAGGGGGTACACCTGCTCCAACTCCTGTCTCTGTACAAGCCTGCACGGTGCAAGACTCTACAGGGTGAGGACTTCTCCTCTTTCCCTCCAGCTACCTTTGCAAAGAAACCATAGGTTGGTGTGGTTCTGTAGTCCTGCAGCTTGGGCTTATATGAAGGGCAGGTTGCTCATACCCACTGATGACTGAACAAGATGGAATATGACTCATATTTTAGCTCAAGAGGTGAACTTCAATGCTAGCTAAAAGCTCCCAACTGGGCTAGCGAGATAGCTCAGCAGACTAAAGTGCCTGCTTAGGCAAACTTAGGCAAGCTCAGGGACCACAGCACCACATGCTGTGGTGATCCCTGGCACCACATGCCCACAAACCCCTCCCCCAGGGCAGGCTGAGCCAGCCAAAGAGTCTAGGTGTGGTGGTGCATGCCCGTAATCCCAGTGCTGGGGAGGCTGAAAGCAGGAGGATCATCATGAGTCTGAGATGTGTAGGGAGACTCTACAGCAACCAAATACACTAAAGAAAAAACAAAAGTCGCAACTAATGGAGATTGTTCAAGGCTTCTTATTGGCTGGGGTGGGAATACCCACGGCTGGGGTGAGCCAGTGACTGCCAGTGGACTCCTTTTCCTCCAGCTGGGAAAGACTGCCACCACTTCGCCTCAACACCACACTCATCAGAGTCACCTGCTGAAAGGAACTAAAGCATATTTCCATTAGCTGAATTCATGATACTGCAAAATCAGCAGGAGTAGTTACAAGTCAAGAGTTGTTCCTCATCCCCAGGAGACCACTAGGCAAAATGATTTTTTTCTTGCCAAAGTCACTGACACTCAGGCAAAATAAGGCATCAAAAGAGCAAGTCTGGGCCATGATGAGTGTAGTGGTCAACACATTGTGTCCACTTGGCTGGATTGCCTTGGCCGTGGAGGCCCTGGGCTGTGGGGGCCTCGCCCTGAGGGGCAGGGAGGGCCTTCCCCAGAGTGACTCAGCGCAAAAAGGGTACATAAAGGGGTTGAAGAAGAATTCAACTTTCCACCTCAGTGGAAGAACTTATTCTTCACAGTCAGCTTGGACATCATCTCCTGGCTTCCAGTGCCAACTCTTCAGCCTCAGGCTTGGATTCTTCAGCTTTCCATCACAGGTTCTTCAGCTTTCATCGCAGATTCTTCAGCCTTCCATTACAAACCGATCAGCTAACTGATAACAGCTTACACAGAACTGCAGTAAGGTTCAGACCTTGGACTGAACTTTTCAGTATTGGGTGTGCAGACACCTGCTGCACACTTCCTCATCCCACTCTGCAGCTGACCGTTGTAAGCCAATCTTGCAATTTCTTACACATTTGTACATCTTGTGTTATATCTCTTCCTTGTATTATATCTGTTCCTCTAGTAACATCCTGACTGATACAAGGAGAGTATTACATAAAGTTCCAGTGACCTTTGAAACTGCATCATTATTGAGAATGATAAGATTTCAATAAGGACAAGGACGGCTCTGTTCAGTTCTTATTGGGGCAGCAAGAGAGTTCTGGATATCAGCACCTCCATCTTGAAGAGTCTCATATAGTTCCAGCTCTGACTAACCATTTGTCTTTCTTTCCCATTTGTCTATTCTCTCATTTGTTTATCCACTCACTTAACAAATGCACTTTTAAGGATTTATTACATTCCTAAACATCTGCTAAAGGCTGCAAAAGTGAGAAAGATGGATAATGGCCTTTGTCCACAAGGCGGCCGTATCTTTGGATTTGGGTCAGTCGCGCATTGTAGTGACCTTCAGCTTCTTCATCCATCACAGAAATTATGAGTCCTTCCCTAGGTCTGTCATAGTGTTGCCAAATCTGATTTGTATGAGATGGTGGGAAAACTCCTTCTGAAGAGCTCTTCTGCAGGTCTATGAAAGTAGGCAGTGTCAGGAATATTGCTTTAGTTCAGTGAACAGTATGCCTAGGGCTCCAGGGAGCTCACATAGACCTCACCTCTTTCTTCCTTGGCTTTCTGCTCCCTTCACTCAGACTCTAAACACAGACTTAGTCCAAAGAGAACCATCCCTTGCCTGGTGATAAAGGGACAATGGGACTTCTGGATGATTCTCTGGGACCATAGACAGGAGGCCAGCAGTCCAGCATGCCAAACAAACTGGATTATTTTGGAGAGAATTAACAGCAGAACTACAGGCTAAGAACAAAGGACTTGGCCCACTTCCACGTCCATGAGGTGGGCACAAACCAGCTAAATGCATCAGTGTCTAGCTGTGGCCCAATTTGAGGAAAGCCAGGAAGCAGAAAAACTACAGGCAGCTGGAGAAGGTTGGTTCCTAGTGGCCGTTTCTTCTGACTGGTGAAACATCACTGTGGAAGCCACTTTGTCCAAATGTTGGAAATACCTGGAGCAATTGTCAGAATGCAGGCAGTTGGATTTTGCCACGGGGAGAAAACAAATCTGATTTTTGAAGTTTGGAGTGGAGCCTTGGAAGTTATTCTGGTACTTCAGAAAGTCTGAGGAACCCATATCTTAACAATCTGCATGGGCCACCACACATAATGGTGCTCAGTGAAAATGTGTTGGTTGAGTAAATGAATTAAATAAAATAAATACAAATATAATTTTAAAAGGTAATGCATAGAGCTTGCTTAGGTAAGCGTAGGAACCAGTGTTCGATCCTTGGTTCCCCCAGCCCCGCCGGCCCCGCCTTCGGGTGTGCTGAGCCAGCAATGCAATCTAGGCGCGGTGGCGCGCGCCTGTCATCCCAGCACATGGGAGGCAAAAAGCAGGAAGATCACTATGAATGTGGGCTGCATGCATAGTGAGACCCTGCACCAAAAAAATAGAAAAAGACAAAAACCCAAAAGGTAATGCATAGAAAAACACAACAGTTTCTGTAGGTTTTCTAGGATCCATTGTACTTTGTTGTACCTGACTCTCAATTCTCAGGGTATAAAAGTACAAAACCTAGATTGTATTTTCTGTTAGGCTTATTCTGAATAAACAGAATTTTGTTCCCACTGGAACAAAATGGAATCGACACAAGAATGGCTTGTCATGTTTCTTTTCTCATCATATTTTATTATTATTATTGCATTATCAGTAATAGCACTAATAATAAATGCATTTACTCCCATTATCTCATTTCCTCATTAGGGATCTTATAAAAGAGATAGGGAATTATTATCCCCATAATAAATGAGAAAACTAATGCACAAAGAGGTCATATATCTCATCTACCCTGCGATCACACAATTCAAAAATGGCACATTCAACTCCTGCATCAGAATCGATGTTCTTAATACTCTACTGAGGTTCCAAATGAACTCCTCAAGTCTGCATCCTGGGACCTGCAATGTTTGTCATTCCAAATGTACAATACAGCATGACTGGATTCATTCACAAATCTTTAGTAAAGGTGTGTTCCTTTGTCAAAGACTGCCTTTTGACAAAAGCTCTTCATTTTATGTAGGATCTCATTAAGGGGTTGAGTAAGATAGGTAACGTAAAGAATCACTCACTGCTAATTGAAATGCAGGCAAAGCTTTTCTGAATTTAGAATGTAAGTTAATAGGAAAAGTCAATTCATTCTATAAAAATTTCATTTGTGTGTTGTGGGTTGACAACAGATGGGCAACTTACATCACCCAGCTGATCTGAATCAGTGTGGCTCTGGGTGTGAGAGGCCCACCTGAGGCTTGTTGCCAGCACCATAAGAGGCAGAGCTACAGAAGAAGGAAGGAGGCTGTTGGAGAACCATTAGGAAGCTGCTGGTTTTCTTGGGCTATTTTGCTGGAAGACCTTGTTGTGCTAGTTTTCCTGATGAACTTGGCTGCTCTTATCAGAGGAGAAGCTTGGGCCCTTGTTGTCAATGACAATGACTATAGTTTACTTTGGGGGAACTCTGCTCTTTACATTCTGCATTGCTTCCTGGTTCTACAGGGAAAGATGGTGCATGGCTCAGTCTCCTGGAGGATGTTGGCTCTCCTGATTGGAACTCAGCTTTCCTCATCACTGGAGGAGCTCGGGACCTCACTATTGTTGAGAATGGCTGTGGTGCTTTTCGTGAGATCTCTGACTCTTACGTTGAGCATTGTTTCTGGCTCCAGTGCAGATCCCTCAGCCTGCTGGCACAGATCCTTCATCCCGCTGGCACAGAATTCCTAGCTTCCACCACTGACTTTTGGCCTTCCTAGAGTACATCCATAAAACAGACCTGCATGAGATATTGTCACAGGCTCTAGGCTTCCAGCTGGACTTGTCCTAAGCACTAGGTCTTCAGTGGGACTCACATAGGACATTTTTGTGGGATCCAGACCCTCAGCTGAATCCATTAGTCTTTAATATTTAGACAGATTTCTTGCCTTCTCTTTGTATTCAGCATTCTTTGGGTGACTATTATAAATAATCTTACAAAATATGTCCTGTATTATATTGTTTTCCTTGCAAAACCCCAAACTATGACATGTGTGAAAATTATAAGTGTCTTGTCTTAGGAGTCAGAACATTGTATACACTTACACACCACAGTTTGCTAGAACATGCAGTCCTAAACTGAAAATGCATTGGCAAATCAGTTGCCTCTCTTTACTGTTATCCCAGAGCCAGTTTCTTGTGCTGTTGGGGTTCTCCAGCAACCCAGCATCTGCACTCAGCCAGACAAGGGACTCATAGAGTTTCAGCTAGGCAACATGGGCTGTAAGACGCTTTCACGAGGGAGCATCACAGCCTCGCAGCCTCAGGCAGGATCTAGGTGACACACGGAGAATGAAAAGTAATGACAATTTCCCAAATATTCTAAACTAACATATTTATATATCTTTATTTATTTATTTGGTACCCGATCTCACTACGAAGCTCAGACTCATAGTGATCATCCTGTCTCAGCCTTCTCAGTGCTGGAATTACAGGTGTGTGTGTCACCACATCCGGTTTCAGTGGCCAGCATGGCACGTCTGGGGTTCAGGGGCCAGCACAGCATGTGGTACTGGGGATCTAGCTCAGGTCCTTGCCAGAAAGGCACTTAGACCACTGAACTATCTCTCTCAACCCTAAGCTATTATATTTTAAAATATCACAAATGCAAAAATAAGAACTAATATCTTACCTAATACTTTACCCTAAATATTTTAAACAATAACTAAATTTATGACTTCCTTAACCTCTGGTTTTGGCCATCTTGAGCTGTTTGATCAATTAATTCATCCTAAAGTCAGTGTGATTAATTACCAATCAATTCAGTTTAACATCTGTCCAATGAATGGGACAACTGTCAAAATAGACCAGTAATCTTGACAATGGGCCTCTGAGTCTTAGAAAGATGTGTAGTAAGGAGGAAGTTACCGGCTTCCCAGTGTGGGACCATTCACTATAGAGCAAGCACCAAAGCAGATGTGAGTAGGATAAAGGTGTCCTTTATTTCCATAGGTATCCCTTGGGCCCTGACAGATGTGTACTCTTGTCCATAGAGAATACTGGTTGTCCGTGGAGTCTTGGGCTCCTCATTAAGCTGCCTCCTCCTCATCCCCCTCTCCCAGCCCTCCAGCCTCCAGGTCTCTGTCAGCTCTAACAGGGTGTAGGGATTGGTCAGGCCATTCATTGGTTCTGAAGTTTCTCCTACTTAAACCAATTTGTTAGGTGCTTCGTGATTTACAGCCACAGTGGAAAATGGGGCTGGGTATTGATTCTTGGCCTTTTCTATTGCAAATGGGTGTAATGTTTTATAGTATGTCAGAATAATAGCAGTGGGCACTCTATCAATGTCAAATGTTAAAAATGATCAGCTATTGTGATGTAGGAGATTAAATATGAAAGCTTGATGGGTATATTAAAGTGAAATGGCAATAATAAAGGGATTTTTATGTTTGGCTCATTGCTCTGTGGAATCCACCTGGGGAGCTATTAGAGGCAATTGTGCTGATCAGTGACATATAACCATGGGTTAAAGGACAGGACAGCTGTGCACCTTCCCAGGTGCTGTTTGTCCTGGCCAAATGAAATGGGAGCTCCGAGGAGGAGAGGTCAGAGTTCACATGGCCATGTTTTGAGGAGCTAATTCCCAAAGTGCCTGGGATGAGAAGATACCAAGTAACTGAGGGCCACTCAGAGGTGCCAGAGGTCACTGTAACCTTTCCTCTCTTCCACCATGATGGCTCTGTGTCTAGTCAGCCAAGGTAATCTGTGCCCTTCTTCAAGATTTCCAGAGAAAAGGATAACCCTATGGAAGGTTCAACTGGACCAGCTCTCACAGATCATCTTGTACAGTAAACCTTCTCTGAGAATTAAGGCTCAGAGAAGGGAGGCCAGACCAGGTAGCACAGCAGAACTGGACCAAAGCAGGTCAGAGCTGGAACTCCCTCCAGTCTCTCCTTGCTGCCATAGGTATTCAGAGTTGTCCTCAACAATTCTCTACACCAGTGCTGGTCAAGAGAGAAAGACTGAGACAGGGCCGGGGAGATAGCTCAGTAGAATAAGCGCTTGCCTGGCAAGCACAAGGGCCTGAGTTCAATCCCTGGTTCTGGCAAAACAAACTAAATAAAATAGAAAGAGAGAAAGACTGAGAGCCTTGCATGTAGTTTTAAACTTTTTAACAGCCATATTTTATAAATTCAAAGAAATTCAATTAATTTTAATAATATATTTTATTTAACCCAACATAAACAAAACAGTATCTTCTCAACAGGTCATCAATGTAGAAGTTAATGAGATGCTTTACATTTCCTATGTCCTACCAGCGCTCTGGTGTGTTTTATAGGTATTACACAACTCCATGCCAGCCAGTCCCAAGTGCTTAAGAACAGTGTGATTAGTGACTAAAAAGTGTAACTCCTAAGTGCATTATGTGTAGACAGCGGAACTGGGCATACCACCCAGAGAAGCAGTGAGGATTTGAAGGATGACATGGGCACACTGGAAAAGCAAATAAAAACTATAATGTACTCAGTAAATTAGGTGACAGTTGCAAACTTCAGAAGGCACACTTTGACAAAATCTGAAAGAAGAAACATGGAAGACAGTGTGTTTGGAAGGCATGTCAGACTTCCTGGAAGGTCTAAGGATTCTGGGTATTTTCTGATCACAAAGGCTGAGCTTGGATTCACGAAGAGGAATATTCTAGCCCTTTGTGGAAAAACGGCTTCTCAGATGATGTCTTTGTCATGTAATATAAATGACTAGGCTCATACTTTGAGAGAAGAACAGAGAACATGACCTACATATGGCCTTACATGGAGGCTAAATTAAGCCTTAAAGCTTCTGTAGAACAACGGTTGACCCTTAGAGGCATCCGAGTGCTTGAGTCATCTGTGTCTCTTTCAGACACATAGGCCATGGTAGCTGTGCTGTGTCTGCCCTTCACAGACACACATGTTCAGTCTATGTTCTGCAGTGTCCATTGCTCTACCAGTGGTGCAGGAAAGAGACACCATAAGCTGGAGACCTGGCCCTTCTGGTCCTCAGGGCTACCTTGGACCTCCAGGATAGAGACAGGAGAACTGGGGAGAGCAGAGTTTGGGGTGCAATGCAGCTGTATTCCCATCACCACTGCTGAGAGCAGGCCAACCTCATCATGCACACAGTGCTGGCCTGAGAACTGATGCCAGGACCTTTTCAGTCAGAGACACCTTGTCACTCTGACAGTCATCAACCCAATCAGAAGGGTAAATTAAGGTGTCCTTCTTTCTCTTCCTCTTCTTTTTTCTTGAGGGGCAGGGGGTAGTTAAAATGCTGATCTTTGAGTGACAGGTTTCTGAGCTAGGAGTTAACTGTCACCGCTGCCATCCTCACTCGGAAGCGTCTTAGAAGGAGCATGTCAGGGAAACCAGCAGGCTCCTTATAGACCTACGTGCTCCCTAAGGGCATCCAGTCATAAGTCACACTGTCTGATCTGTCCCCTGGGACCAGGAGGGCAAGAGCGCCAAGCTGTACCAGGAGCCAGGGATCAACTTTCCACTTCTGTGGGGAAAACTCCTCCTTCCTGCCTTCTTCGCAACATTAATAATTAAACAACTGGCTTTGATTATGAGGCTTCTCATTACTGAGTGACATTGGAAGCAGGCCCGCAAAGGCCCACACCTCCGTGCCCATGTGTGCTCCACAAGCCACACATCAAATCATTTCAAAAAATTATCAGAAGCAAAAATTTAAAATAAAAACACAAGGATGTATGTATGCTTAATTACACGAGGACTTTATTAGCTGGCACTAATTAAAGCATGCTATGAAGTCTGATAAATGTCTGAAATTACTCACTTTGGTAAATAGTTTTGACGTGAGTAATTTGTTTAAAACTAGAACTTGGTGGAAAAGTTCAAACAATTTTATTTTTGCCTAGGTAGTGCATTATGTGATGTCGAGGGGAATAATTAATGATTAGTGGTTTAATGACAGGAGCACATTCATTATTCTGTTTCCCAGCATCCAAGTCTTTCATAATAAGTACTCAAGGCTCACACAGAGTACCACCTCTGTGACAGCTGACCTCACACTGAGTTGAGCCCATTTTACAGATGGGATCTGCTAAGGCAGAAGGCCTGCTGTCGGGTCTGTCCATGACTCTAGGTACACAGTCCTGGTCCTTTGGTCCCCTGGCCACAGATAATGGATTAGCAAGATAACTGATGAGGGAAGGCATCTACACTGCCTCTTATCAAACCTTGTGCTACAATCAAAACATCTATATCCCTCGAAAATGCAAAAGAAACGGGGCCTCGTGGAGGAGATGAGGTCGCGGAGTCAGTGCTCTCATGATGGGGGTTGGTGTCCTTTTGAAAGAAGAAATAAGCAGCCAGCTCAGCCTTCCATCGTGTGACAGCACAGACAGAACGTGCTCTCTGTGAACCAGGCCGCTGCCCGGGCTCGACCTTGTGCTCCCCAGCCTCCAGAACCATGAGCAATTAATGTTGGCTGTTTGCAAGCTGTCCTATTTATGCTGTTGTGTTAGGTAGTTGCCCAAGCAGGATGTGACACCCCTTGAAATGGAGGCGGACTCTGTCACACACTTGCTGCTTGCATATTCCTCCCAGGAGTTGACTCGGGGAGAAACTCCCTCCAGAGCTTGCAACTTTGGAGACCCACTCACAGGCTCTTGCCTGTCGGTCCCCTTTTGTGCTCCAGGTCACCACCAGGCAAAGAACAGAGCTACACAGTTATCTGCACATCTGAGCTGTCTATGTGCACATGGTCTAAACCAGTGGGAAGAATAAGCCCCGGAGCCTGGTGCCAAATGCTGCAAGTGGACTAGGAGTATGTCCTCCGGTACCACTTGTCGGAGTGTGTTTGGGCTGCTAATAAGACTGGGAGGCTGATAAACAGCAGAAATGTGCTCCTTATAATTTTTAGAGGTTTGGGAGCCTAAAATCAGTGGAACCAGCAGATTCAGTAATCAGTGATGACATTGACCAGGATGTCCATCTACAGCTGAAATGGGTGCAAATAATTGATACATTTACACATTGGAATCCTATTCAGTTATAAAGAAGGATAAATTTGAGTCATCTATTTGCAAACATATGCACCTTGAGAGCAGAATGTTAAGTGAAATAAAATAGACACACAAATTCAAATATCATATGGAGGCTGGGGAGATAACTCAGTAGTCTAAGTGCCTGTCTGGCAAGCAGAAGGACCCGGGTTTGATCTCCAGTACTGTATGCCATGCCAGCCCTAGAGCCCCTTGTCAGTGCCTTGTCAGTCACCAAAATCAGGCATAGTGGTGCACGCATGTAATCCCAGTGCTGAGGAGGCTGAGATGGGAAGATCGCTGAGTCCAAGCTGCCGTAATGGGACTTGTACCAAGTTAATTAATTAATTAATTATTGTGATTTGATCTCCAGTGTACAGTGCCAGCCCCACCCCTGGGGTGTGCTGAGATGGCTACTGAGGCTTGGCATGATGGTCAGGGTGCACCTGTAATCCCAGCATTTAGGAGGCTGAAAACAAGAGGATCACTATGAAGCCTATCTGTGTAGTGAAACCCTGTAGGCCCTGTACTAAATACAATCAATCAGTCAATATTGTACGGTTCCTCTTCTATGAGAAATCCAAAGTATATATAAGCCAAAGAGCAAAATAAAAGGCAGATAATAGGAAGCTGGGGGATAGATCTTTGCAAACAAGAAGAACATCGAAAGATGGAAGGAGCAGAGAGGGAGAGGAGGAAAAGTGAAAGAATTAAGATGTGTTTCGCATGCATATGAACTCCCCTCCACAAATGGAATCCCTACGTGTTGCAAACATATACTGATGAAATGTTTTAAAATTAAAAAGAGGGGTGAGTTAGGGAGATAGTTCAGTGGCATAAGTGTCCATCAGTTTCCACCTAGCAAAACCAAGGTCCTGAGTTGAATCCCCAGTACAAAAAAAAAAAAAAAAAAAAAAACAAAGACTCAGCATGTAGCTAGGGCTGGATCTCAGCCTTGGAGATGGCACCTTTTCACATGACGGAGGGGGCTGTTGGGCACTTGCGGGGACCACTAATCCTGCTCAGGAGTGTGCAGTTCTCCTGGCCTAATCACCCCAGCAGCCCTGCTCCATAACACCAGCACTTCAGGGAGACACAAGCAGTCAGGCCACATCTGCTCCCTTGGCTGGATCTTTGTCTCCCTCCAGAAGGGCTGTTTCCTCCTCCCCTCCACCCCCATCCCCCGTGTTGGAACCCAGAGGTGCAGACAAAGGGTCCTCCTCACATTGCACTTAGCTTGTTACCTGGGGCAGAGAAAGGCAAGACTGAGGCTTGCCAACCCCTGGCCTTAACCCAGGCGTGCTTCCTGGAGGCAAGAACAGAGAACTGACGATAACATTCCCTGCTTCATCACACAGCCCCATGGATTATTCCTCCTCCTTCTTCTTTAATTTTTTTTTCTTTTTCTTAAACCAAAGTTTGAAGCTAAATCCACTATGGGCTGAGGGAGGCACTTTAAACTTCACTTGCTTCAAAGTTTAAATGGGAAGACTTGACAGGTATGCTAATGTTCCTCTATTAAGTCTGCAGAAAATGACATTAAAGGTATTGGTTAAAGACACGGCTCAGTGTTTGAGCAATTTAATGAAGTGTTACACACAAGCTGACCTTGTAGAGAGAGAAGCTCATGGCTCTCTCAGCGTTTCGGGAGGCCCTGGCCACTCTGTTTGACATCTGAGCTTAACACCAACCTCAGACTCATTACTGTCGGCCAGGTTCTGGGAACGGCCAAGGGGGAGACCAGCCTTTGCTTGTAAGTCCAGTGACAGAAAGGAGAGGTAAAAATAGTGGCTCCCGATCCTCAGTGTCGCGAGGCCAGAGGTGCTGATTTGACTGACATGTTCAGTTTTCAAAAACATGGGCAGTGGTCCCCCGGGGGAGCCTGAGCAGGCGGCAAGGAGGGGCTCTCCGAGTAGGTGAGTGGACAGGGTCAGTCGAGTGGAAGCGCCAGGGCTGCTGGCTGGCACCCACTCACCAGGTGAGCCAGTGGAGCTTGGAGGGGGCTCTGCTGGCGGAGCAGGCAGCTCCAGAGGCCAAGGTGAGCCTGCCAGAGGCACTTCACGGCGCTCTGGAGCACTTGGCCCTAGAAAGGGTCGTGAAGAATAGGACTCCCATATCAGTACAGAGGCCTCATTCACCTATTGATTTATCCCCTCACTCACCAATTCATCTCTCACTTGTGTCTGCATTTATTCACTTATCAGGTAGTACTGAGCATCTCCTACAGATCACTCCTCTCTTCAGCTGTACCTTGTTCACTATGTTTCTGTCAATTTCTAGAACATTTAGTGCTCTTCCCTTCCTCAGGGCCTTTACATATCTTCTTCCCTCTCCCAGAATGCTTCTAGTTTTTTGCAGTGCTACTAACTTAAGGTTGCCTATATGATCTTAAGAATGTATGGTCAGAGAGACAGCTGGGATATTCATGAACAGCACAAAGACCACAGGTGTTGTTATGTATCTGATTGTCTGCATTGCTTTGGGTAGCTCAGTCAGCCACTGCATCTGCAGTTCCTGCATCTACAGATTCAATCAACCATGGATAGAAAGGATTTGAAAGAATATTGCATCTGTACTGAACTTATACAGACTCGTTTGTCATTATTCCCTCAACAATGCAATTTAACAACTGTTTATACCACATTTACCTTGTATTAGATTCTATAAGTAATCTGGAAATTATTACAAGTACAGTATACAGGAAGATGTGTGTGGGTTCAATGCAAATGCTATCGCATTTTAGAAAAGGCCCTTGAGTGCCTGCAGATTTTGGTGTACACCAGGGAGCCCTGGAACCAATGGCCTGCAGACACACAAAGACAAATATAAACCTCTTAAATTCTTTCATGTTATCATATTTGAGATCTCAGTGAGTGGCACAAGCAGACAGAACTTTCTAGATATTCATCTGCAGAGATAAGTAACCTGAGGCTGAAGGAAGCTGTGAGTGCCCCAGCACACTGTTTTCAAGCCAGACTTGGATTCAAGTCGTCTGACCCCCTGGCCTGGGTTCCCTCCAATGCTGCCAATGATCCTTATGAGGTGGATGCACATGGAAGGGCCGGGCGAGGAACGCAGATCTCATAGTGTTTCCCTTTAAGGACAAGACCAGGCGTGTGACCATCAGCATCAGCCAGGACACCCAGGCCTGGGTCTTTTGTACACTGCATATGGGGGAGAGGCCAGGGGAGGGGCAGTCCTGCCCTTGTAAGTATTTATTCCCCACCTCAGCCAGCAAATCACTCTTAGGCAGTCCCTTGTCTTCTGTGTTCCTTCTTCCAACCTCAGGCCTATGCTGATAGCTGCCACATTCCATCTGCTGCTTCAGCAAAGTTGCCTTGCTCCAGTGGAATTCTGTGGAAGAAGAGCTACAAGTCCAGGCTTTCTAGGGAAGCCACTTCTTAATCAATGGACACCTGTGGAACACCTCCTCTTGCATGGCTTCTCCTCTGTTCAGGCTCAAAAATGATAATTGACATATTCAGCTCTTGCTACTGCAGGTTCTTGCTCTGCCAGCTTCACGTGTCATCTCCCTGGAGCTCACAACAGTCTTTCCCACAAGACAGGACCAAACATATCCCCATCTGTCAGGTGAGGAAACTGGGGCTTAGAGAGGTACATCATTTATGTAAGGTGGTACACTAACAAAGGTACAGCCTAGATGTGAACCCAGGCATATAGCTCAGTATCACTGGGGGTCTGGCTCCAAAGGGTTGAAAACCCATTAGAGTTGATGGCAATGGTGCCCCCTGCAGGTGTGAAGGGCGCACGATAGGCAGTGATACACCTATGCTGGTGGTAGACTCCAAAGAAGGCTCAACCACCAGACATTCTACATCCTCTGATTCTCCTCCTTGACTTAAGTTGCAAAACAGCCAGGAGAGAGTCCAGAAGTTCAGCTCCTCTACTTCTTGGCCACTGATACAGAATATACAAGCATTGGTCCTGTAGGAGAGAGGACAAGAGGTGGAGGAGGTCATCACAGAGAAGGCTGACTGGAGATGCCAGGTCTCACGCTAGTCACACTGCTCTTATGATACAGATGTGGCTGCTGTCATCGTAAATTGTTCTTTGCAGTGAAAGTGTACATTAACTGAGGCAGAAAAGAAGTACAATCCACATGGGGGAAAAGAGGTACAATCCACATGGGGAGAAAAGAGGTACAATCCAAATGAGGAGTGCAGGCTGGTAAACAAGATCACAGCAGGTTGGAAAATGAAGGAAAGGATCTTTTGGATCCAAGATCCTGGAATAGCTTCCTCTCATGAAAATAAGACATTGGGTCAGTTGGGAAAAAAAAAGAAAAAAAGAAATAAAGCCTCATTTGGCCTGGTGCCAGATCTCAGTTGCCCTATAGAAAGATTTGCTTGGCTTCTTACCAGATGTAAATGAAGGACTGAAAATGACACTTTTCTGATTGGTCCTGCAAACCGTATTAATCACTGTGTGAAAATAACACTCTGTGAGTAACATGCTCTGGAACATGGAATTGATAAAAGCTGTTTTCCTTTGCTGTTCAAATTCTTCATATACATAGAAAAGTGAAACAAATAAAGGGCAGTGGGTCCAGCAGGCCCACGCTGAATCTAGGAGGACCAGCATGTTATGCAACTCCAAGTGGGGCAGGGAGGAGGAGGAGGTGATGAGCAGTTGACAAAATATAAACATAGAAAAAACAAACAGAAACCACTTTTAAGATTAAAACAGGAAGGGATCAAGAGATGGAGGGAGGACTTGGAAGGGAGGAAGAAGAGGACGGAAAAAGAATTCAGCTGTGTTGTGTACCTAGCAGTCCCCATGAGCAATGTAATCATTAGGCACTTCAATTGTATACTGATAAAAACATTAGAAAAAAGACTAATGAATGGTCTTATTCATATTCATATTTAGATTATTATTCTTTTAAGTTTTTATTTTCTATTTTAGTAAAATAGTATAGTATCTATATGTTTCAGTTATTCTTTTCTCTTTGCTGGGCCAAATACCTGACACTCAAAATGAGGAAAGGAAAGGTTTATTCAGCTCACAGTTACTGGAGTTTCAGTCCATACTCAGCTGACTCCAAGGCAGAGCAGCACATGGCAGAGAGCAGCCTTTCATGGTGGCAGCAAAGAGCAAAGGGAAGAAGGGCAGCAGCTCAAGCAGTGGGCTTCTCTTCCCTCCCTACACTGAAATGCAAATTTCCTGCCCCAGGGTGGGTGCAGCATCCACACCCACAGAAACTAATCACAAACTCCAGAAGCTGCCCCATGACTGCATGAGGCTTTGGGGTGACACCTAGACACAAACCATAATATTCCACCCCTGGACTCCCAAAGACTCATACACATCTCTTTATGCAAAAGCCATTCCAGTCCATCTCTAAGAGTTGCCAAAGTCCTAACAGTGTCAGCATTGCTGAAAAGTCCAAGTTCCAAGACTCCTCCAAGATCCAAGGCAAACTCTTAGCTGTGAGGCCCTGTACAAATGAAAAATTAAACACTTCCAACATCCAAAGGTACAAGGGGCCGGGAAAATGGCTTAGTAAAATAAGTGCTTCCCTGGCAAGCTCAAGGACCTGAGTTCAATCCCTGGTTCCACCAAAGGAAAAAAAATATACAAAGGCACAAGATAAACATTACCATTCCAAAAGGTACAAACAACAGGATACCAAGCATTGTGACCAACACAAGTCCAAAATCCAGCAGAGCAAACATTAAATCCTATATTTCCAAGTGGAATATCAGAAGTAATCTGCTCTGAGTTGTGAGCTCCATGTGGCTCCACCCCATGGCACTTCTCATGGCTCCCACGGCTTCTCTCTTAGGCTGGCTTTGCACTCTCCTTGCAATTTCCCTTAGATGATCCGTGTTCCAGGCTTTTCCAGACTTCTGGGGTTTCCACTGAATAGGCTTCTCACTCAGCTTCACACACACTGCCCTCTCAGGGGCACACTGCCTCGCCTCCCAAACCTTCTGAAATTGAGATGAAAGAATTCTTAACCTCAGAACTCTTGTATTGCAAGTGCCTAAAATCGAAACATGGAGGATACCAAGGTCTGCTGCCAGCTGGAGCAGTAGTCAGGATTGTTTCCCTCTTGGTTGAAGGGATGCAATGCTTAGATCACTAAGCACTCTGACCCTGATTCTGAGGAATATGTGCTTCATGCCTGCACCAATCTGGAGCCTTGTGTGGCCAATACAGCCCTTCTGGAACAAAGGGCTCAGTGGCTTTTCCCTTAAGGCAAAGTCCCTGTCTTTTGCAATTCTGAGGCTGCAAAGGGTGAAGACCTTCTGCCTTCAGTGATGCCCTCAGGCCATCCATTTGATTCCCCTGTTCATTCCTGGCAGTGGAGATCCTCTCAGCTCCATCTTTCTGGTCCACAGCCTTATTGGAGTTTCCTTTCCAGCCAAACTCACATTTTAAATCAGACTGCTCAGCTCTTTGCTCTTGATTCTCAACATAAATCTGGTAAAAATCCCCCAATAACAGCCATGCCACTGCCTCAATATTTGGTTGCATTGAAATTTCTTTTAAAAGATTAATCAGTCCACCATGCTTAAACTCAATCTCAGGCAGTCTCTGGACATGAGCAAAATTCAGACAGTTTCTGCCAAGCCATAACATAAATCATTTGGAGTCCAACAACCAACACAGTCCTTCTTCCCAGCAAAAACCTGCCTAGCCTGGTCTTTAGAGGCAGGCTTTCTAAAAGCCTTCTGGTCTTCTGAGATCTGACCAGAATCTCCCAAACAGAACAGCTGAAGCTGTTCTAGCTCTTTGAAAGTAGGAAACATCTCCAAACCCTCCCTATCTCTTTCCATAAGCCATTCCCAAAGGCCTGTAATTCACATGGTCAGGTTTAGTTGCTGCAATGGCCCCACTCCTGGTACCAAATTCTATCTCAGTTACTCTTCTCTTGTTGCTGGGACAAATATCTGACACTCAAAATGAGGAAGGAAAGATTTATTTAGCTCATAGTTACAGGAGTTTCAGTCTATACTCAGCTATATCCAACATTGAGAAGCCCCATCTGTATTTAACTGTTCAAACAGGACCCTAAGTGTAACCAAGACATTTGGCGAAATTAGTGTCATGGCTGAATGAGCAGGCTATAGTGTCAGATACCTGAGTTCAAACCCAAGCTCTGCTACTTCCAGTCTGTGTTGAACAACATCCTTCAAAATACTTCATCTCTAGAAGGGACTTTTGTAGCATTTGGCCTTATAGGGATCTTCTGAGGATTTAAACAGCATGTAAAGTGCTTGAGGCAACCCTTGCTGTCCATGACACCCAGGTATCAGTAGGTATTACTAACTTCCTTTTTTTTTTCTGTTGAGCACCTACTCTGTCCCAAATACTGTGGAAAATACTAACCTGACCCAGGTCTCATCCTGCCTCAGATGTGAACTTAAATAACTAACACAACCCAGAAATTGACAAGAAACAGGAAACATATAGAGAAAGAAATTATTCTAGCTGGAAGGGGTCCACAGTGGAGAAGAATTTTGAGTTAATGCTGAAAGTATAAGCAGGATTCTGATAGGACACAGGCAGTGGTGGTGAATGTTTGAAATGCATGCTGCAGCAGGATGTCTGTGCTATTGAAATCTCTGAAAGATTCTCCATCACTGACTTATGATGGAGGCTTATGGGCCACAGACAGGAATAGTACCCTTGCCACACCAGTCAGGCCTTAGCTACTCAGGTGTCTAATTCATCCTAGGTGATGCCATCTGAGAAGAAAAGTTGGCCAAAGTAAAATTGGCATTTGTCATAGTGTAATTCTCCATTTCCTTCTCACCAAGATGTTTCCAGCATTTTCTTTTTTCTTTTTTAAGTTTTTTAAATTAATTTTATTGAGAAACAAATAGTAATAAGACACTTTCAAAACTGATTAGTAGGACAATTTCAATAATTAATATATTACATATTTTTAGTAGTTATTCATAGTACAAGATTCAGACATGATACCCTACTAGCACAAATCTTTTATTTATTTATTTATTTACTTATTTATTTTTGAATTTTTTTTCCATTTATTTTTATTTTATTAAAATACAAATGTCAATCAGACAGTTTCAAAACAACTTAACCATACAGAGTCGAAGAATTAATACATTGCAAACTGTTTTCATAACATTTTGGTATTGTACAAGGTGCATACATGATATTATATTTACAGGTTTTTTTTATAGCTGAATTATATCAAAAATTCAATAATTATTTACCTAGTGGATGACCATAGCACTAAAAGCCGACATAATATCCTGTCCATCCACCATTAGTGCAGATCTTGCCTATCATAGAATTATGTAGAAGCACAGCATTATCTATCCCAACTGCACTGTCTATACACACACATCATGATTTTTTCTTTCTACAACCCTTCCTTTGTCTACACCTGTCAAAAGTGGGCACTCCATTGACATTCAACTACCTTAGCTGCTTGAACTCAACACCACAATCCAACACAGTCCAGCATTCTGCAACCATAGGGAGTTATTCCAAGAGATTGTCGACCATATCCATTTACAGCTCAGCTTAATATTATGGGCTCACGATGTATACTTCATTTTTATACTTTTATACTTTTCTGCTGGATGGTTAAGACCTAGGTAGATCAAAACTTATATACCAACACATGAACTTTATATTTCCTATGTGGTCATTGAAGTCTTCTCAGGGTTTATCTTGTAGTCCTGTACATTAT
>PVKA01008819.1:0-15225 GCA_004027165.1 Ctenomys sociabilis
TTTTTTTTTTTTTTTCAAAGAAAGAAAGGCAAAGGCAAGACTCAAATGCACTCAGTCTGATGGTTCCATCTGTCACACTGTTCCTGTTTTGACCCAAAACATTTGAGGCTTGAATGAGTTGCCACTGTCAAATTAAACAAAAGGGTAGGGAAGATACTATCTCAACTCTTTTTTTTTACCTTATTTTACCTGTAACTGAAATTTTCTGCAGCACTGTGTAGGTCTCATAAATACCTCCTTTGGTCACAGCTCTCTACTGGTCCCAGTTACTACAGTCCATAGCCATGCCAAACACTGGTGATAGTAGTCCAGAACACACACCACATTTATGTCCATCCTCAGAAAAACCAGTGTCTACATTTGAACCTAACACTTAATTACATGTGATGTTCAAATATAGGATCAAGATTGGGAAATGTCTTCAGGTTTATTCCATCTGCAGCATAGAATTACAGAGTAACCAAATAACCCAAGAAGAGTGCTCTAAAGCTCCCTTCTGACATGAATGTAGGCAAAAAAATGTAGACATGAAAAGATGCCGCACCCCTGGGTGTGCTGAACTGGCAATAGTCCAGGCATTGTGGCACCACCTGTAATCCCAGCACTAGAAAGGTAGAAACCTTTTTTTTTTTTCTTTTTTTGTATTTAGGACAGGGTGTATAGGGTGTACAGAATGTATAGGGTCTCACTGCATAGATTGGACTCATAATGATCCTCCTGTTTACAGCTTCCCAAGAACTGACTGCCCTATAGAAAGGCAGAAATCAGGAGGATCACTATGAATCCAAGCTGCATAATGAGACCCTGCACACACACACACACACATACATACACACACACACACACACACACACACACACACACACATGAACCTAAAAAGAAATAACTGTATCAAAAAATCCGGTCTCTCTCAATCTCTTACATCTAAGAAAGGGAGGGAAATGCTTCAAACCCAGTAAAGACAATCATTATTATGAATATGGCATTTTATTTTTAAGAAACTGTGAACTCTAACCCATATCTAGTTAGCTGAAAATCTCAAGACCAACCACTCCCTTTCATTCCTGAACCCTTCTCGAGAGAGGAAAGAGATATGATAAGAGCAAAAGGGAGCTAGTCATCAATCTCTCTCGGGGAAGAGTCTCAATGGCCTAGAGAATCTGGGTTTTATGCATTAAATTTTTCTTTCCCTGTGGCTAAGGGGAAAGTAGAAAAAGAAGCTATACATCAGAATAAAGGGTAACATCCCTTGAAAAGAATGAACAAGAATTCCTCAAAGGCTTCTTGCCTGATAGGTCGAGGTCAACTAATACAAAGTCATTCCACACTGAAAAATTGGGAGAGCCAGTGCTAGAGAGAGGGAAATAGTAAGAGCTAGAACAACTCCAAAGGAAAGCACTCCAATTTTCCAGCTCCTCTTAAGTCTGTGGTAGAAGCAGACCTCACTGTCCCACCATGAAGCCAGAGCCCCATTTGCTTAGAATGCTTTCCCCGGCTTGTACCTGCCTTCTGCCCTCACCTGGGCACCGCAGCTGCTTGTGTCCCATCAAACCGACCTGGGCTAAAGTATTTTTATGAAGTAGACACTCATTTAATCAAATAAGAAAATGCTGGCATTTGATACCTAAATTACAAAGACCAAGTGACAGACAAACACCTTGGCTCTCTCTTTTATAAGATCCCTTCAGCCTCTTCCTCAAATAAGACAATACTCAAAAATTTAATGAACAGTTCTAATTAAATAGGTTAGGCTCCAACATTTTTGAATGTTGGTTTTATGGTTTTTTCCCTCTGCATGTGAGAGATGAAGAAAATACCAATAATTCCCTCTGACTCAACCTTTGTTGAGCTTTTCAAAATCCACATACTTTTATTCTTTTAAAAAAAAATTAAAATATTATTTACAGAGAAGCACATTATTATGTAAGACAAGCAACCAAAATCTAAGGTTACAAGTCATTTTCGCAAAAAGGCACAAAATTCAAACAGATTTTTGTTAGAAATAAAAGTTCCAAGGATGGCTTTATGACAAAAATAAAATAAGGCGTGTTTTTATAAACGTAAAGAAAGAGGGAATATTTATCCCTTCTGTGTTGCTGTGATTTTTTTTAATCAGTACTTGGAAGGCCTTATCTATTATTAATACCAAAATTTCATTAAATAACATCTAGAGAAAAATAAAGACTAGATTGAAAAGCTCAGCCGGGCATGGTGGTGCAGGCCTATAATCCCAGCACTTAGGAGGCTGACGCAGGAGGATTGCTGTGAGTTCAAGACCAGCCTGAGCTACAAAGTGAGTTTGAGGCCAGCCTGAACTGCATAGTGACACCCTATCTCAAAAAAAACAAGAAAAGAAAAGAAAAGCCGAATTTACAAAATGGAAAAAAGAAAAGGTCAAATAAAATTATTAACAAATAGAAGTTGCACAGTATTTTTTATCTTTATCTGACAACTCAGTAACATTACAGCTGAAAAAATAATAACAATTGCTCATATTCAAGGTCAGCCTGAGCTACATAATGAGATCTTGCCTCAAAATAACCACAAAAGGAAGGAGAAGGAAAAGGAGAAGGAGGAGGAAGAAGAGGAGGAGGAGGAGGAAGAAGAGGAGGAGAGGAGGAGAGCAAAGAGGAGGAGAAGGAGTAGGAGAAAGAGGAGACAACATTGCCTCATGGAAAAATTAAAAGCAATTTGCATGGGTATTTTCTTTCAGAAGTCTAACCACCATAAATTCAAAGTTAATACATTAATTCTAGAAGTTTTTTCATTTAAAAATTTGGAATAATATCTAATGCCCTCATCTGATATATAAATGAATTTTTAATTCCTTAAATGAACTCCATATAAAACAAATTTGAGAATTAGTATGCAATTCTGAGGATCAGGGCCCTTTCTAGGAGCATAAAATATTCAATTAACTATCCTATACAATTTCTAATTGTGACACCAAAATGCTAAATAGAGCATTGACATCTATTATTCTTTATGAATTAGTATTTTCCAAGACTATACACACTGAGTTCTGTAACAGCACTTCAGGGCATGACTTAAGGTTTTGGTTTTGTGTCTCAGCCTATGATACAATGAAGTGTTTAATTCTAATTCAACTGTCTCTCATTTGTCAAACAATGTACCATCATTTCCACCAAGGAAATATTATATTATTTTAATTTAAGGGGTAGGGTTTTAAAAAAATATTTTAAGAAAAGTTTTTACATAATATTAAAATCAGTACAGTGCTCCACATTGCTATATTATATGGAATCATCAGAATAGACTGTCTAGTTCACTTGTTTCCTTCACCAAAAATAAGGTTCTCCACCTAACTTCCAGGGCCTCTGCCCTCTCTGCATTGTGGTGCAGAGGCAGCCTCAAGTGGACTGTTGATGCACCAACAAGGACTTTCATGAAAAGAGGTGATAATAGATGGTGTTTAAGAGCACGGCTATGAGGTCAGAAAATCTAGCCAAGCAAATCTTAAGCTGTAAAAGGCTCAAGTCAGCAACTTCTGACATTGCCAGTCCTGCTGAAAACCCACTACGCTGAATTCACACACCTACAATATTTAAATGACAATGGAATACCCTCCTCTGACAAAACTAAATAAAAAAGGAATCAAATGAAGGACCATTTTGTATCTGTATATTCAAAGTCATTAGGATAGATAGACAGCTACTTTCTCTTAATTCAGTGAATAGAAAGATTTGTACTAATAGTGTTTGTGGACAGGATATCATGTCTGCATCTTGTACTATGAATAACCACTAAGAAGACAACAATATGCAATGTTTAGTTATTGAAACTGTCCTACTAATCGGTTTTGAAACTGTCTCATTGCTATTTGTTTCTCAGTAAAATGATTTTTAAAAAAAGACCAGCCAGGACTATGTAGCCAGGACTACTAGCGAGAACTTATCTCTCAAAAAAACGTAAACTTTCAAAATAGATCAGTCACAAACTCCACAGACTACAGCCTACCATGCTACTTCCAGCCTCCCAAGATTTTAAAAATATATAAGGGTTTAGAAAAGCCAGCAATGCACAAGAGAATATAATTTTTAAATAATTTTAAAAGCAGCTCATCTGCTAAATTCATGTTACATAAATTTACAAGGTATATAAAAGATGTGGTTAAACACTTCAAATTTAGTCCTATTCAATATTTATCATCTGTTACAAAGAATATATCAAAATACAGATTTTGCTATCACTTAAGAAGCATAATTATAGCATCAAGTAAGATAAAATTAAGCTCCATCTCCCAAAATATCAACATAAACAGCATGCTTAGTTTAGCATCTTAAGTCATTGTGAATTCTATCCACATATCTACTCTAGAAAGCAATTTTACTGCAACACAAGGTTACCACTCATAGTTTGGCTAATCAAGTGCTTTTTATTTTTCACTCTCTTTAGATTGGAACACATTTTTCTTGGTACATGAGTTGAATATTTCATTGTTACCTAAAAACTTGTACATTATCTTCATGAACAGCCCCCTAAAATAGTCACTGTAAGGCAAGTGGTTTAATCCCATTTGTATGCTTTTCATTAGATGGTTCTTTGAAGAAAACCTTGTAGATTTGTATTAGAATGGGGTATGTATAAGAATCTCAGACTCTTGGGGATTGAATACAATTTAAAACAGGGGCTACCAAGGTTTTGACCACTAAAAACTTTTAATTGTACTTACTATGACTCATACTTTAAAAGTTTTCCTTAATTCTTTTGGGAATAATCCCCAGGACTGGTACAGTTAGGTCAAACACTATTTCTATTTTTAGTCTTTTGTGAACTCTCCCTACTGATTTCCATAATGCCCATAATAGTTTACCTTCTCACTGGCAACATAGGAGAGTTGCATTATCCTGAACTACTGCTGCTATTCATTGTTTTTGATATAGTAATTATAGCCATTCTCATTGGGATGATATGAATTCTTAATGTAGTTTTAATTTGCATTTCTCTGAAGGCTAGACATGTTGAACTTTTTCCCTTTTGGCCACTTGAACTTCTTCTGTTTCAAAATACCTATTCAGTTCATTCATTATTTATTGAATCCATTGTTTTATGGAATGAATGCTTTAAAGTTCTTTATGTATTCTAGAGATTAACCCCCCATCGCAAGATTACCTGTCAAAGATTTTTACCCATTCAGTAGGCTGTTGACACTTGATTCCACAGTTTCCCTTGATGTGTTGAAGCTTCTTTTTTTTTGGCGGTCCCTGGGATTGAACTCAGAACCTTGCACTTTTTATTATTTACTGTCCTTTTAAAGTATTGTTCATGAAGTCTGCCCATGCCTATGGCTTTGAGTGTTTCTGTGTACTGTCTTCCAGCAGTTTCAGTGATTCTGGTTATATATCTAGGTCACTGGTACACTTTAATTTGAATTTAGTGCAAGGTGAGAGCTAGAAACCTAGTTTCAATTTCTTACATGTGGCTCTCCAGCTTTCTCAGCACCATGTGATAAAGAGACTGCAGTACAGACTGAGCCTAGCACTCTGGAAGACTGAGCCATATAGTATGTCCCAGCCGAGCCTGAGCAGTGTAGCTACTAAATGAGACCTGTCTGAAAAGAAAAGTAAAAAAGAAAAGAATACAAAAAAAAAAAAAAAATGGCTGGGGATATAGGTCAGTGTAAAGGCCCTGAGTTTAAACCCCAATAATAAATACTTTTTGAAGTTTTTCTGTATCCAAAAAAATCTGCTTATGGAAAAATAATGATTAATGCTTTCATTGTTAATAAATATATTGAAATATAAATGCTCATGTTCCAGGAGGCTTCAAAAATACTACACATGGCACATAGGCCATTGTGAGCACAGTGTGTTGGTATAGAATGACTTATGGAGGCACATGCTTAGGTTCAATCCTAGAGCCACCACTTAGTGGGCATGTGGCCCATGTTTCTTAACAGTATCAAGGTAAAAGTTATAGAAACTTCTTCATACAGGTAAGTTCTAATATGTATAAAAGTCTTAAAACAATTATTAACAGACCACAACTACTCATGAAGTGTAAATCGTTGCATTAATGTTTCATGGAAGTTTAAGAGGACTACAGTTGAAATTATCTAGTCCATGTGTACTTACATATCATTTTCTATAGCAACATTGATTGATGGTCATCCATCTCCCTCTTGAACGTGACCAACCAATAAATAGTGTGTCAGTTTTCTAGTGACTCAGTAACATTACCTAAAACACTGCACCAAGGCACACTGACTTAAAATCAGCAATGTTTATTTGGCTTAGAATAAGTAAATGGGCCAGCAGCTTAGTGGGACTAGTCATAGCTACTCTTAACATTATCACTTTATTGTTTGGAGACCAATGGCCCTCTGACACACAAGAATTACTCCTGATTAGGTGCATCTCATACTTACATAGTCTGGTTCAAGAATGTTCTCGTGGGGCTGACAAAGATACAAAAGAAAACAAAGCCCAATAAACCCCAGAAGACAAAGCCCACTTCAGTCCTCTCTTCTGTCATGTCCCCTAACGTCCCACTGGACAAGCAGGTCACATGGCTTAGCTAAGGGGCCAATGAACTTCCCACAGTAGGAGGCACTGAAAGTTACATGCAAAATGGTGTGGATGCAGGGAGTAATAAAGAATTAGGCTGTTATTGCCCTCAGATACAGAAAGTTTACTAGAACCAAAGGCAGCTTTTGGTGATTATCAGACAGATATACAGGGTATCCTTGGGGTTGACCCAAGTTGTAATTATCTTTAATTTGTCAGATTTGTTCTGAATATTACCTGGAGGTTCAACTCCTGTAAGTCTAATTATTATTCACATTAAGATCATTAAAATATTTTATTAGGCTCCTTACATGTCATATATTTTGTGAGCTAAACAAGGGAAAATGTTATCACTTCTATTGTAATTCATATAACTTCAAAAGTGATTCTGGGGGAAGGCCAGATAGCTCAGAAGATTAAATCACCTGCTTAGGCAGACTCAGGGCCTGGGGTTCAATTCCTGGTGTGCTGTGCTGGTCCTGCCCCTAGGATGCCCTGAGATGGTGATTGAGACAATGTGGTGGCTGCGGCTTGCACCTGTAATCCCAGTTCTTGGGAGGCTGAAAATAGTAGAATCACTATGAGTCTCATCTGTGTAGTGAGACCCTGTAGACCCTGTACTCAATACATTAAAAAAAAAATGATTCTGAGTATGCTGGAAATATTCCCCTTTAATCATGGCATTTTATATATGTCAGATACAGACTTATATCTCTATAACATGTATCTGTACATCTATTACCATGTTTTTAAAACAGTGTAGGCTTTTTTTGCTGCCTTATCATATTGTGAATGTACCTGAGCTTATTGACAATATCCACAAGAAATGTGCATTAATTGCTGTCAAGTAATGTCTTTTAACTACAAATTCTCTATAGAATGATTGAGTCTCAATGATAAGGCTGACTCCAAGGAAAGAAAGTTATGGTGCATGTGTGTGGCAGACCAAAGCTGAGCAAAGCTATTTACTTCGTGACAGCCAGGAAGCAGAGCAGTGGAGGAATGTCACAGAGGAAGGGGTGAGAAACCATTTTTAGTACCCAAAACCATGCCCTCATGACCTACTCGGCACAACCAGGTGTGTGCAGTACTAATCTCTTAGGCATCTTTTAATCCATCAAAGTTGACATATCCAGACTACACTTACAATTCATTCTTTTTCAAGTTCATAATCCAAATATATCTCCTTAAATCATGCTTAACATCCAAATAAAGAGAGGAGCAAATTCATAATTCCACCTATTATAATACAACTATGTGAAACAGCTATCCCACATACAAATTGAAACACAATCTCCCTCCCTAAAAACCTTAACAGTTCCAAGATTTTTGAAAAGTCCAAATCTTTTCTGAGACTCAAGGTAAACCCTTAGCTGTGAAACTATATAAAAATAAGGAATAAATTATGTAATCTCAAGGTGCTACCATACCAAAAGAGAGAAAGAGAATAGAAAAGAATTAGACCAAAACAAGACCAAAAACTACCAGGGCAAAAACTAAATTCTGTAGCTCCATGTCCAGCTCAAGGACATGTGATAAAGCATGGTTCTAAAGAGTATGAGTGGACCCACCTCTAGTCTTGCCAGTTACAACCCAGAAGACTTCTTTTTGGGGTTGGCTCCACTCACCGTCTGCAGCTTTCAGCACCTGATGTTCCACATTCCTGGCATCTCCTACTTCCCTGGACTGCATTGTACCTTATGCTTCATTCTCACAGCTTTATCCATTGCCCTCTTGAGGGCTCATTGCCTGACCTCTCAGGCCTTACTCTGAAATCTGGGTAGATTTCCCAGAGTACACAATTCTTGTGTCTGTATGCCCATGATCCAGCATTATGTGGATAATGCCAAGTTCTGTTGTCCATGGGATCAGTAGCCAGGCCCCCTTAGAGCATGGCTGCAGAAGCCCCTGAGAGCTGTGACAGCTGAGTATGATGAAGTGAAGTTAAAGGGATTAACTCTCTAGAAGCCTTTCTCAAGCAGGTTTCTCAGCAACTCTTTTCCCAAATAAAGAGTTGGCACTTTTGCCCCCTTAGCCTGCCATTGGTAGGTTCTTGCTGTTTTCTGAGATGCCTTGAAAGCATCATTCATCTTGTCCTGGAGCAGAGCACTTGGCTTCTTTTTAATGGTGCTAATTTCTTTCATTGCTGTGCTTCCCTCAATCCCAACTTTACACTTTTTTACATCTGGGCCAATACTTAGGTCTTTTCAAACTTTTATTACCTACTTTTTGCCTCTAATATGGGTAAAAGCAACTCACTGTAAACGTGGGTAAAAGCAGCCAGTAGTACTCATGCCATTGCCTGAATGTTGAGATATCTTGAAATTCCTCCAACAGATCAATTAGTATATGAAAAATTCCCAAGGAATAAAAATTATTTAGTTTGTATCTATATGCACCTCTCCTGTAACTGGATGTGAGTTGTAATAGGCAGTAATTACACTGTATTCATATTACATCTCATGTGCCTAACATAAGACCTTGCACATATTTTACTGAAGGTATCAAATGAATAAAAGATATTCTATCATGTCTTGCCTTGTGTCCCATTTTTGTCACTTCTTCCCCTCCCACAAAATAGGCTGACTTTTAGGAGAAACTGCATTTTTTAAAAATCTCTCTGATTAATATTACCTCCTGCCTCAGGAATGACCAGCAGCCTGAGCACAAATTGTGAGTAGCAAGAAGAATATTAGACAGTTTTCTGAAGGACCACGCAGAAACAGTGGTGGGTGGGTGGAGTGAGGCAAACCAGTGCTGTGCTCTGGGACACAGACAAGCAGAACAGAAGTGTGTGGCCCAGGGTCACAGTTTTATTTCAAAGGGCTCATGGCAAAGTCCAGCAGAACAGTCCTGGGTTGCTTAATTGCCAAAGTCCTGGAGGAGAATGAGAAAAGGACATATAGTCACAATAGATTGCTGATAGATGGAAAACAGACTAGGGGAAGTTCTGCTGAAATGTAGGAGCCCAGGATCACTTAGACTCTGCCCCAGAGGCCACCAAAAGCCAGTCTTAGCCCTAAAAACAAAGAATGTCATACTTGTTGTAAATAGTTTTTCTCCTTTGCATAATACTGAGTCTCAAGCCATAACTATCACACAATCCAGTACCAAAGATCTGTGTGCTGAGGCAAATAGATAGCAGCTCTCATCCTTAATGATTTGAGGAGGTAGGTTCTTGGGATAGACATAATAATGAACAACCTATACCCAGAAAATGTCTCTGAGGAGCAGACATTTCCTAGGAAGCCTCAATACAAGTGCTAAGAAATCTATAAGCATTATCACCATATCTACCATCAGAAATCTATAAGCATTAACCCAGAAAACAAAATTGAAAAAATTAGAAAAGGAAAAGACAGAAACTATCCCAGATCTCCAGCCCACCCAGGTCAAGGCCACAGTACAATAAGATAGATAAAATTGGAATAAGTAAACAAATTTTGGAACTTTCTGAAACAATAGGAGCAGAAGTGAGAAAAAAAATGTATGAGGCTACAGAAAAAAATAATCTCTCAGGTTAAAAAAAAAGATGATCAAGATAGCTCGGCAGACTAGGTGCCTGCATAGGCAAGCACAGGGGCAAGGGTTCAATCCTCAGGACCACATGCTGCACGGGTTCCACCCTGAGCTAGTGACCAAGACCAGGCCTGGGGCACATGCCCATAATCCCAGTGCTGGGGAGGCTGAAAATAAGAGGATCACTATAAGTTTGAGCTGTGAAAGACCCTGTATGAAATATATAAGATTTGTAACAAGACCCTGTACAAAATATATAAGATTATTTTTTAAAAATGATGATGAAAATGAAAGACATTAAAGCAGATGCAGATAAAAATATAGAGGAACCTAGGAAGTGGAAACAAATGCCCAAAGCAGAAAAACAATGTAGTCCATGAAAGAAATCCAAATAGAAACCCAGGAAATCAAAAATTCCACTGAAAGTATATACAAGAGAGTAAAAAATAAGTAACAACAGGATATCAGATCTGGAACACAGGAACACAGCTAGCAAGCATGAAAACAAAGATATATTAAAAAATAGCAAAGACCTATGAAAATCAGTCCAATACCTGCAAGATGAAGCAAAAAAATAACAAGATTGATCAGAGTGAATGAGAAAGCTAGAAACAGCACAAATGCCATTTAAAAAAAAAAAAAAACCTCTGATCAGAATTAATGGCAGAAAGCTTCTCAAACTTGGATAAAGAATTGGACATACAAATAAATGAAGTGTATGACTCCAAATAGTTATAACCAATAATAACTCTACACCAAAGCATATAATAATCAAGATTCCAGAAATTCAGTAGAAGAACAGAATATTGAAATCAGCTAAAGAAAAAAAATTACCTGTAAAGGAAAGTCAATCAGAATAACAGCAGACTTCTCAACACAAACCATTACATTAAGGAAAGCTTGAAGTGAAGTATTTCAAACCTAAAAGAAACAACCTCCAACCCACAATGATGTACCCTGAACAACTGTTTAAAGATCAAAGCAGAAATGGATGCAATTGAGACAAAGAAAACAATACAAAGAATTAGTAAATCAAACAGTTGAGAGCTCGGAGAGACAGCTCAGTAGAATAAGTGCTTGTCTGGCAAGAACAGGATCCTGAATTCAATCCCCCATACTACAGAAAAAAGAAAAGACTTGGTTCTTTACAAGATTAAATAAAATTGATTAACTCCTTGCAGACCTTATAAAAAAAGAAAAAACTCAAATTCATGCGTTAAAGTATGAAATTACTATATTTCATGTAGAAATTCAGATCATCAATACCTACTTTGAAAGATCTTTTCTCTCATAGGATGGAAAACACAGAAGAAATAGACAGATTCCTAGATATATATGAATTACTGAATCAAGAAGATATAAAAATTCTGAAGTTATAAAAATTCTGAATAATCAAGTATCAGTTAATGAAATTGAAAATGTAATCAAAAATTACCAGAGAAGAAAATTCCAAGCCCTGATTCACAGCTAAATTCTACAAGAACTTTAGAGATTTAGTATCAATACTCCTCAAACTCTTCAATGAAATTGAAATGGAATTGTTCCTAGCTCATTTCTATAGGTATTATGCTGATACCAAAACCAAAGAAAGGCCCAACCAAAACAAGAGAAATACAGACTTTCAAAGTTAATGGAGAAAGAAGATACTCTTATGATAAAGAACAACTGAAGAAATTCATGACCATCAAACCAAGTTTCTAAAATTGCTCTGGAGGATATTTTAGAAAGAAACAATGAAGACCACAGTCCCAAGAACACCAGTAAAAAGAAGTCACCAGCAAGAGCAAGCAATTAAATAGGGGGAATGAACAACAGGAAAACAATCTGAGAAATGAACCAATACGTATCAGTTATAGCCAGCAACATAAATGGTCTCAATAACCAATAAAAAGAGACAGACTGGAAAAATGGATCAAGAAGCAAGATCCATAATATGCCACATACAAAAAAAAACACAGTTAACTGAGAAGGAAAATGATAGAATTAAAGTTAAAAGATTGAAAATAATACTCAATGTGACAGAAACCCAGAAAAAAAACAGGAGTACTTATTTTATTTGTGAACTTCAAGCCAAGACTGCTCAAAAGAGACAACAAAGGTCACTACTTACCTGTTAAAAGAAAACCCTAAAAGAAAAGATAGAAATTATAAATATATATTCACCAAATACCAGTGGACCCAACTATATAAAACAAATATGCATAAACATGAAAAATCAAGTAAGCACTAACACAATTGTAATCTTGGCCCTCAACAGCCCACTATCACAAATAGATCAACTAGACAAAAATTCAGCAAAAAAAAAAAAAAAATTAGAACTGAGCCAAATCTCTGAACAAATGGACTTAATAGATGTCTACAGGGTGCTTCACCCCACATCAGAATACACATTCTTCTCAGCTATACTTGGGACATTCTCCAAAATACTGACCCACAGAACATGCTTAAGTAACTATCCCATGCATGTTATCTGACCATATTGCAATGAAAATGCAAACAATGGCAAAAGAAGCAACAAAAAGTACTTAAACACATAGAAATTATACAATACCCTCCTGAACAACCATTGATTCACAAAGGAAATTAAAGAAATTAATTATCTACAATTAAATGATAATGACAATACAACATACTAGAACTTATGAGATGTAATGTAAGACATCAGATGAAGGAAATTTATATCAATAAATTCTCACATCAGGAAAATGGAATGAATTCAAATAAACAACTAATGTTGAACCTCAAACTACTAGAAAAGAAGAACAAGTCACACCCAGAATGCATACAGAAGATGAAGTTATAAAGATAAAAGCAGAAAATAATGCAACTGACATAGATGACAATATAAAGAATGATTCTAAGAGTTTGTTCTTTGAAATATTAAATTAATAAAACTCTATAGTAAACCTTATCAAAAAAAAGAAAGAAAAGACTCAGATTCAAGCAAATAAGAATTAAAAAGGAGAAATCACAATAGATCCTGAAGAAATCCACAAGATCATTAATATCCAATTCAATAACCTATATTCTAATAAGATGGAAAACACAAAAGAAATGAACAGATATAAATGATCTGGACACATATAAATGACCAAAATTGAATCAAAAAAATATAAATATTCTAAATGACTGAATATCAGCCAATGAAATTGAAAATACAATTAAACACCTACCAAAAAATAATGCCCAAGTCTGGATGGATTATCTACTAAATTCTATTAGAAATTTAGAGATCTAATGCCTCAAGTGCTGAAACTATTTAATTAAATTGAAAAGGAGGTAATATCTCCAAAAATCATTTCTGGAAGCCAATATTATCCTGACCAAAACCAGAGAAGAACCCAATTATAAAAATAAAGTACAGGCCAGCCTCCCTCATGAACACAGACATAAAATCCTCTGTAAGATACTGCCAAACAGAATGCAGCAAACCATCATTTATCCCAGGAATGCAGGAATGTTTTGACATATGCAAATTAATATTAATAATACACTCTATCAATAGAATCAAGGATAAAAATCACATGAACATTTCAATAGATACAGAAAAGACATATAACAAAGTCTAAAACCCATCCAAGATTTTTAAAAAGTATAGAAAAATGGCATAATGATCTTTATCTTGATCTGGTAAAAAAGTAAAAAATCTATGTCAAACCAATGGCGAATATAAAACTAAATGGACAAAAACTAAAAGCTTTCACTTTAAAATCAGGAACAAGACAAGGATATCCATTGTCACCACTCCTACTCAATATGGTTGTGGAAGCCAACCAGAGCCACAACCAGATAGAAATTAAAGGAATAAGGACAGGAAAGGAAAAAGTTAAATTATTATTATTTACAGATGACATGAAACCCAACCAAACTCAACCAAAATAGTTCTAGATTTAATAACCAGATTCAGTAGCATAGCAAAATATGAAGTCAACACACAAAAAATAAATAGCTTTCCTGTACCCAAACAACAAATTCACTGAGAAAGAAATTAGGGAAACCACACATTTCACAATAGCAGTCACAAAAATGAAATACTTAAGAATCAATCTGACAAAGGAAGTAGATCTATACACTGAAAATTGTAGTTCTCTGAAAAGGAGATCAAAGAGGATATCAGAAAATGGAAAGATACCCTAGGCTCATGGGTAGGGAGAACAAACATCATAAAAAAGCTATACTCTCAATATTGTTGTACAGATTTACTGTGATCCCAATTAAAATACCATTAGTATATCTCACAAAACTGAAGACAAAATTCCCAAAATTCATTTGGAACCTGAAGAGACCTAGAAGAGCCAAAACAGTTCTCAGCAAGAAAGGCAAGGCAAGGGGCATCATAATCTCTGACTTGAAATTATACTACAAAGCTACTGTGACAAAATCAGCATGGTACTTGCAGAAAACAGACCAGAGGATCAATGGAACAGGTTAGAAAATGCAGATGCAGAAACAACTCCAAACATACTGAGCCACCTTATCGTTTTTATGTTTTGTTTTGTTTTGTTTTCTATTTGTTTGCTTGCTTGTTTTTGTGGTACTGGAGATCTAACTCAGGACCTTCTGCTTGCCAGGCAGACACTTATGCTGCTAAGCTATCTCCCTGGCCCCACTTTACCTTTGATAAAAGAGCCAAACATCTTCACGGGAAGAAAGATAGCCTCTTTAATAAATAGTGATGGGAAAACTGGCTTTCTATGTACACTGAACTAAAATCACAGTGGATCCAAGATCTAATTATTAAAATAAAAACACCAAATCTGCTAAAACAGAGATAAGCAGAGCTCTGAAAAAGAGATGTAGCAAAGATTTCATGAACAAAACCCTGACTGCATGGCAAATTCCACAAATAATCAACTTGACTCTCATCCTATTAAAAATCTTTTGCACAGTAAAAGAAATCTCCCACAGAGTGAAAAGACAACCCATAAAGTGGAAACATTTTGCCAGCTGTACTTCAGACAAACAACTATGATCTAGAACATATAAAGAACTGAAAAAATCAGAACCCCCAAATTCAAAGATCCGATCTGAACATGGGCATCTGAAACAAAGACACACATCTCAAGTGAAAAACAAATAGCAAGTAAAAACATGAAACAATTTCAGCATCGCTGGTTATTTGAGAGATGCAAATTAAAATAACACTGAGATTTCATCTCATTCCACAAAGAATCAGTAT
>PVKA01008819.1:15325-29989 GCA_004027165.1 Ctenomys sociabilis
AAAAAAAAAAAAAAAAAAAAAAAAAAAAAAAAAAAAAAAAAAAAAAAAAAAAAAAAAAAAAAAAAAAAAAAAAAAAAAAAAAAAAAGGAACTGTGGGGAAAAAAGGAACAAATTCCAGAAGAAAAATGTTGTGGAAAAAAAGGAACCCTTTTCTGGGGTTGGTGGGTGTCTCAGTTGCTCTTCCCTATTGCTGTGACAAATACCTGACACTCAAAATGAAGGAAGGAAAGGTTTATTTAGCTCACAATTGCTTGAGGTTTCAGTCTATACTCAGCTGGCTCCAAGGCAGAGTGGCACATGAAAGAGGGCAGAAGTTCAGGACAGAGGAAGGCAGTAAAACAGTAAGAGCGAATGGGAGGAGTAGCAGCAACAATAGACAACAGAAGGAAAGCAAGTCTGTCTCCTTTGTATTGTATTCAGGCTATCTGCCCCAAGCTAGGTGTAGTACTCACACCCATAATCCCAGCCTTGGATCATAAATCAATCACACACTGTAGAACTGCACCTCAATGACTGCTGGAGGATTGGGGGGGACAAATATGCACAGACCATAACAGTGGGAGTATAGACTGGTGCCATCACTGTGGAAACCAGTGTGTAGATTTCCTCAGAAAGCTAGTATTAGAAGACCCATTTGATCTGGCAGTTCCACTGCCAGATAGCTTCCTTAGAAAATTAAAAACATGACCACAGCAATGTATGTGCATCTATGTTTATATCATCACAGGTTGTAACAGCTAAGTCATGGAAACAGCCGTAATTCCCATCAACACTGGATAAAATGGATTTCAAAAGATGTGATCTTTTGTACAGTGAAGTACCATTCAGCCATAAAAAAGATAAACTTGAGACATTTCTAGGTCACTGGTTGTACCCTGAGATCACATTCTTCAGTCAAATAAATCAGACACACACATGCAAATATCCCATTGTCTCCATGATGTGATAAACTGAAAGAGTAAATAAGGACCGCGGTGTACAATAGATAGTGGAAAATAAGAAACTGTTAAAAAGGAAAGAGGAGGAAGGAAATGTTGATAAAGAGGGGAAGAGGAAATGAAGAGTAGGGAAGGGATTGGGGAAAAAGATGGAATCATTGTATAGGGTGGATGGATTGTATGTAGGCACAAATTCCCTCTGGTGACCATGATAATTCTGTATATCTAAATTGCACCTATAAATTTAATAAAAATAGAAGGATCATTTGACCATATTAAGATGATGTATTTTATAATTGTGAATTATTAAAAATTATTGCATCTCCTTGTCCTGTTCATCCCTGATTCCAAGTACCTCTCTTGTGATATTAGTTATGGCTCCATGACCTACTAGTTAAAGTCTTCATAAACAATAACAGACAGCACTAAATATAGAATACCTCCCACAAGAGCCACAAAAACTGATTGGCAAGTCTCTGCATGAATATTCAGATTTTTAGAGATGACAGTATTCCTCCTAAAGAAACATACCCATTTCAGAGAATTCTTCTAATAACAAAAGTATCCCCACCCACCCCACAGTTCTCTTCTTCTGGTCTGCCTCTGCAGCTTCCCAGAGTATACACAATTCTGCAATATGACAATCTTTCAACATGTAAATGCAGCATCCAAGTTTCTCTTCCCATTTTACACAGTTTCCCGGCTCTCGGCTATGGTATTATGAGCCTCCAACCCAGTTATCTGCATGTATGCTCCAGTTGGTCCATAATTTTCAAAATTTGACACCCAGAGGTAAATATAATCCACCAGATGTGTCACATGCATAAGAGAAGCTATCATTTCCTTTGGGATTAGGACAACCATTGCATTTTGAGCTTGCAGCTTAGAAGGCAGGAGTGTGCGTGACTATACCACACTGTCAATTTACTTTAAACTTACTCTCAATAGTACTCCTGAGATGTTTTCATATGTGCTACATTGGGCACAATTTGGTGGTTGTTTCCTGCCTTAAAAATGCAACACTTTACTGTCACTGCTAGAAAATTTCATTTCTTCAAATTTGATCTTTCATCTCCCACTCAAGAGTGGGTACTAATATAAAACAATAATTAGGATCACTTAGGTACTAATTCTATCACTTAGCATGTTAGCTATGTCTCCCAGCTTCATCATTTGCCAATTTAGTATGTCATTTTAATAAAATAAGTTTAAAATGTTGAATTCAATATTCAAAGGCACGTTACCTTAGGCACAATTTGAACACTGCCTCCAAGTCAGTTACAAATCCAATTTCTGCATTTTTGATGTACTATGTCTTGAAAGCATGTTTATATTTTAGTGTGAAACCCTTTAAAGACCAAAAAACCAGCAAGGCCAAAAGAGATTAATTTCTAAAGATGAAATTTTAGAGTTGTGAGAGGAAGCTTTCTTCCAGGTGTGCATACTGTATTATCTCTCTACTCTGAAGTCTACCTCGCTACTAGCATCTTTACTTAGAATTTTAATTCCTTTTTCCATAATAAGGATTGATTTATGCTGAGAATTTGTCAAAAATAGTATCTTCAGTGAGGTTTGGGGGGGAATATGATCTACTTATCTGTTTTAAACATAAGCTCTAATACGTATTTCTACAGTGAACATCTACAGCAAACAATTTCACATGCAGAATCCCTTAGGTTCCACATAATGATCAGGTCTATAATAATACATGGAATTGACTTCTCCACATAAAAGCTGGAGACATCAAAGCTTTCAGACAGAGGTTCAGTTTTTGCAAATGCAAGCTACTATGAGCATCTTCTGAGTTCATTTAAGATTCAGCAATTTCTTTGCCATTTTTACAACACTCTTATGTCACCGATTCTTCCCTAGAATCTGCAGCCCTGACTCAGTGAAAATGAGGTGAATCACAGGCTATCGTTGTGTTATTTTTAGCACACAGCACAATCCTGGGGGAGTTGCCGATGTTCAAAAACAGAGGAGGGAAAAAAAAGAACAAGCAAGGCCAAAATAACACTCCTTTGCACCATAAAAAGAGTGACTTTTCTTTCCTGATCTTTGATATTTGTCTACCAAAAGTGGGTGACTATGATAATTTCTGAACTATGCATTCTTTGTACTTTTCTGATGCTTTTTCAGTGTGACAAAAAAAAAAAAAAAAACCACAAATGGCAAAAGAAGAATGCTATATTACAATAATAAGCCAGGCCAAGCGTCTATCACATAATATAATTTCTAAAATCACCCACAGGCTACCTAGGAGACAATGAAGGCAAAAGGCAAGTAGAAGTTCCTCCTTTCCAAATAAAACAAACCCCTTTGTCAGGAATGTGAAAACTGCCAGACATGGTAGCACATGCCTGTAACCCCAGCCCTTGGGAGGTTGAAGCAGGAGGATCCCTGGGAGACTGAGGCCAGCCAGGTCTACATGAGTGAACTCAAGGGCAGCCTGCAGAACATAGTGAGACCCTGTCTCAAAGTGAAAGAAAAAGGGGGAGGGAATTGTGCTTAAACTATGAACATATGTCAAAAAATGGGTTCCAAACACCACTAAAGTTTAGACAAAGTGGCAGCTACTCACTTGAGCAAAAAAATGTTTCTGAATAATTAATTTCACTTCCTCCTTTCTAATTCCTTTAGAAACTGTTGGATTTATCTGTGAAAGCAAAAAAAAAAAAAATACTGTTGGATTTAACCCAGACTCCTATAAGAATTTAGAATATTGTTATGTTTCAAATGGGGGTTTCCTTCTAAATGAATTTAAATTAATAAAATGACCCAATTTCAGCATATAAGATGCTGCATTTTTACCTTTAGGTGCCTCAAAAATGTCTATAATGCAACAGAAATATCCAGGTTTGGTTTTGTTTTACATTGGAACAGCTAGTGAAAGCTAGTGACTAAACTGGCCCAAGTTCTAGGAAGGGACCCTCAAGGAGCACAGTTCCAGATGCCAGAGTGACATCAGCCCAGGACATGGTGAGGTAAAATGCATGATTTAGTGGAGCTTCAGTGTGCCTCATAAAAACAACACACAATGAGCCTCCCTTTCCCTGCTATTCATCAAGGCTGCAATCCTTTTGGGTGGTACCACCCACACCCAGGGTGGGGTTTTTCTCTTTAGAAAATCCAGTCAGCCTGGATTATACTAGGTCCAAAGAGTGGACTAATTTAGTATCACACACTCTTTAATCCCAGTATAACCCAGCCTACTCTCCAGCCAGCTCTGAAAAACCCCATCTACAAGCACATGACACTTTGTGGTGGGGACATCTAATCACAAGCCACAATGCTACGTAAGAGGCTTTTCCTGAGCTGCCTGCTAAATTCATGGCCGGTGTGCAAGATATGGACAAACATGCCAAATCGTAATGGGAAATACTTATCATATACTTATAGAAATAAGATAGTTGAACATTTTTATTTGCATCATAGTGCCTTGCAACTAAAATATGCTCTGTTGATCAGTGACACTGGCTTCACATTTTGAAGCTTTATCAAAATACAGGAAAGGCCTGGGTATATAGCACAGTGGCACAAATGCCTGCCAGGCAAACACAAGATCCTGAGTTTGATTCCTAGTACTAAAACACATATATAAATAAAGAAATATATATAGCAGGAGAGGGGAGGGAAGAAGATGAATAAGGGAGTGAAGAATTTAAAATGATCATGATACACTATATCCATATACTGACCCTCAAAATAAATATCACTACTATTTACTGCAAACATAATTAATAAATTAAATTAAATTAAAATGCAGAATCGCAGGCTTCATCCCTTTGTCCTAAGTCAGAATCCGGATTTTAATCAGAACCTATAGTTGTTCATCTTCACATTAAATTTGGAAAAAACACTCTTAGACACTTTACAAGTCTTTTTTGCTCTGATCTTGCATAGAATCCTGTACTCCCCTTTAAATACCTAAAGCACATTACTAACAGATGTATGATTGAGTCCTGTATTCCTTTATTTTCTTTTTTTTTTTTTAATTTAGTACAGGGTCTACAGGGTCTCACTACACAGATCAGACTTGTAGTGATTCTCCTGTTTTCAGCTTTCCAAGTGCTGAGATTACAGATGCGTGCACCACCACGCCCAGACTCAATTGCTGTCTCAGAATGTCCTAGGGTTGGGGCCTGCAAAGCAGGCCCAGGGACTGAACCCACTCACTCTACCACGAACCCCACCCCCTGCACCTGCTTGTAGGCACTTTAATCCACTGAGCTATTTGGCTGGCCCTCAAGTGAATTTTTAACAACTCTAAGAAAGTGTAAATGAGATACCAAGACAAAACAAAACAAAACGAGAACCTACATGTATGATGCATACAATTTGATGACATTGTTCGTATGCACATATTGATGACTTCAACACTACACTGGGTAGTATCAGTAACCTCTGAAAGTTTCTTTATATCCTTTTGTGTGCTTATTTTGTTTTTTTTTTTTGTTTGTTTGTTTGTTTGTTTTTATCACAGCTAGAATTTATATTAATCTGAAATCTTCCCTTTAACAAAATTTTAAGTGCAAAACATCACAGTGTTAACTACAGAAACCATGCTGTGAGGCAGATCTCTAGAATTTATTCATCTTGCATAATTGAAACTTCATGCCAACAGAGCAACAGCTCTTAAGCCCTCCCACTCCATGCTTGAGCAGCTATTTTCTAATGTGAAAAATAGTTACTCCTTAGATTAAAGCCCCTCGGTATCAATGGGATTAAGAACAATCACTTTAGCCAGTATCTGGGGTCCCTTCACAAGCTGCTTGTGACTCTGGCTCATCTTTTCCCACCTGCACACACCCTGCCATAGGCACGCAACATGGCCAACTCAAGGTGCTAGGCCTCTGTACTCAGTTCCTCATTTCTAGAATGTTGCTACTCTGTGTTGTGGATGTTCATCTCAAGTTTTAGATTCCAGTTACCCTAATTAAATTTAGTCTTTGTTCTATAGCTGCATAGCACGTACTTCTACAGTGGGGAAATTTTTAAACTATAGCTTCATAACTGGACAGTCAGACTCAGTTGGCCTCAACTACCCAATGGCAACTCTGAGAAAAATTCAGCTCTGTCTACACAAATATTCTGTCATGTTAGGCTTCAAGGGGCAGTCTAGCCCTGTCAAGGTCATACTAGATCTTGCCCACTTGCCAATCTCTATCACATCTGTTTTCCTGCCTCATGATAATTGACCCTCTCCAATTAAATCTGCTCCATACACTTCTGCCTGGCAACATATGACTAAATATATGTAGCCAATTATAAACTAACCTATATATGTAACCAATTATAGACTAACCCGTTATCTAATAGGATGTAAGTTGCTGTTTTACTTTAAGCTGTGCTGATGTTTTAGGAGAGTGGTCCTACATCAGCCAGCTGATGCCAGCCAAACTCCTTGGTGCAAAGGGTTTTCCAGCAGCCTGCCACAATTTCTACAACACTACAGTGTACTCAGGTTGCTTGATTTTTCTGAATTTTCCACCATGCTAAATTCTGTGAAGACAGTCAGCCAGATAGCTCAGTGGATTACACAAGACCAGGGTTCGATCCTCCACATACCATGCTGGCCTCACTTCCAAGGTACACTGAGACAGCTATTGAGACTGGACGTGGTGGTGCATGCCTGTAATCCCAGCACTTGGGCGGCTGAAAACAGGAGGATCACTACGAGTCCAATCTATGTAGTCAGAGCCTGTAGACCTTGTACTAAATACATAAAATAAAATTAAAAACTTTAATATGGAGCAGGGGAGATACCTCAGTAGAATAAGCACCTGCCTGGCAAGTGCAAGGTGCTGAGTTCAATCCCCAGTACTACAAAAAAAAAAATAAAATAAAATAAATTCTGTGAAGACAGAAATACCTCACTTCTCAGAGTAACTCCACCAAGCACACTGCCAAGATCGTGTATCTCCATTTCTGGATTCCTGTAATTCTTTTCTATTATTAGTTTCTTGATTAGCTAAGTTTATTTGACAAAAACTTCATGCACTTGTTTTCTGTTTATTTTAAAGAGATATTACATGCTTATTCTCTGAATCTTTTATATTTAAATAACATACACGAATATAACATTAATAACGGTGGACTCTCCCCATTGCTTCTAGAATTAAATGTGTTTGTAAAAACCTTAATGCAAGCTTGAATTGTCACCTTTAAAATTAATTTAAAAGGGCCCAGGAAATGGCTCAGTAGAATAAGCGCTTCCCTGGCAAGTACAAGGGTCTGAGTTCAATTCTTGGTTCCACCAATAATAATAATAATAATAATAATAATAATAATAATAATAATAATTTTTTAAATAAAATTTAAAAATTGTTTGTTTGAGTCAGAGTCTTGCTATGTAATTCAGGCTGGCCTTGAAATTCCTTCATTCCCCAGGCTGGCCTTCAGTTCTCAGCAATCTTCCTGCTTCAGCCATCCACAGGCTGGAACTGCAGGCATGTGTCACTACAGGCGTGTCACTGCACTCAACTTAGAATTCTTTTTTTTTTTTTAAGTTTCACTGGAAAATAATCATTCTAATTGCAGTTAATCTCTTACTTCTCATGAACAGACATATTATTTCATGTAAATTCATGGCAGTATTTTAACATGTTATTGAAATAGTATATAATTCTTGCTATTCTATTTCAATATTTTATCACTGATTTCTGTATTTTTCAAGCCCTGAATTTAACATACCCAAGTATATAAAATACACCAAATATACAACTTGAGTGATTTGTACAACTCACAACTGTAAGGAGAATGCTAAAAGTAGATTATATGAAATGACATATTCTACCTTGGTCTTAGGTGAAAATAATGAAGTAGAAATTCATGTAAATAAAATATCTCAAAAAGGCCTTAATGTATGGTTACAGATCATACAAATTAAATAATTACACAATTATTACATCAACAAAACTATATCTCATTCATTATTCAATTTTAATAGCTTCTTATAATATGAGTATTCTGGAGAAATTGAAATTTATAAACACTATCAAAATCAAAAACCCTCTAGTACATTAAAATAATACCAATGTCATTATGACTTTTTATGAAAAAAAATCAATGTTTCAAACATCTTCATGTCTCCCTCCACATAAGTGATTATGAAAATTTAACTAAGAAAAATATAATAGCATAATCCATTAAATAGAAAATATAGTGAGCTAGATCAACGTCAGTTTTGTTTTTGTTTTTTTTTTAAAGAAACAAGTCAACTTAGAATTCTTTGGTTGGCTGGTTTTGTCTTTTTGAAACAGGGTCTCGCCATGCAGGTCAGGCTGGCTTTGAGCTCATTTTGTAGCCCAGGCTGGTTTTGAACTCACAATAATCCTCCTGCCTGGGTTAGAACTCTTTTTTAAAAAAATCCTTAATAACAAAAAGGCAACTTCTCAGGTTGATAGTGTGGTATCAATTTTTCCTGTTGGATGTGTGAACTTTCTTATTAAAGGAAATGTCCATTACTGTATCTCTGAATATCTTCCTTCACTGTGGCCTTCTTTGGAGATGCTAATCTTTTTATCAACCACCCATACCTACCAGCCTCTTCCTAAATGCTTTCATCTCCATCTTGTTCTCATTCACTGATGTCATGACTTTCTATTATCACATGTGTTTTCTCTCTTTTTTTTTTTTTTTCTTTTTTGAGACAGGATCTTGCTCTTTATTTCAGGCTCGGCTTGAACTCACTATGTAGCCCTAGAAATCTTAGAACTCATAGCAATGCTTCTGTGCTATAAGCTAGCATCCTCCCAAGTGCTGGGATTATAGGTGTGTGCCACCATACCTGGCTTGAATTATAATTTGTAACTGTCTCTTCTGATCCTTAATTTAAATATATTTCTTAGATTTTAAAATACTATTTTAGTGCCGGGCATGGTGGTGCATGCCTGTAATCCCAGCACTCGGGAGGCTGAGGCAGGAGGATTGTTGTGAGTTCGAGACCAGCCTGAGCTACAAAGTGAGCTTAAGGCCAGCCTGAACTGCACAGTGAGACCCTGTCTCAAAAAGACAAAAAAAAAAAAAAAAATACTATTTTACATCTTAATTTACTTGACCTTGTATTTGCCTTTTATTTTTCATTTGTTGTTTTATAGTCTTGCCCTCCAACTTTGATTTTATTGAATTTATACTTGTATAAAATTCTTCCACAGCAAGAGCCACTCACAAGGAAACACCTCCTGTTGTTGAAATTACAACTTTGGACCAGTAATTTCCTCATGTGTTTTCACATATACCTTTCTCTCATTTTAACTCTGTATTTCTCCAAAGGTTGTCCTTGAACTGTAATATAAAGTGCACCCCAAAATGTGTCACACTTCAGAAAAAAAAATAGTATGGTATTTCTTCAACAGATGATTTTAGCCCCTACTGGGGGGCTTAGAGGATGTTGTTTATTGTAGAAAAACCACCACCCTGCAGGCTCTTAGAGAAAAAAATTAAAATGTAGATCCCCTCAGGATTTACCCTGAAACCCTGTACCGCAGTTTATAGATCCCTTGTCAGTGTAGCCATGTGGATGAGTCACGGCCAATGCTTGACCAATTTGCTCTCTGTGAAAGACTGAGAGAATGTTTTCTCTCCATGTGACTCTCCATAGACACACTCTACATTGTCGATCATTTTCCTCTGTGGCTTCATAATCTTGTCGATTATAAAATTTGGGACACCACTGAGTTACATGATGTTACAGTACAGGTTTGCTTACGTCCTGAGTCACTGACCTTGAATGGCTAGGGCCAAAATATTGGCTGTCCTTGCAGCCCCTCTTTTTACTAACTTTACTAACTTTTTACTAAGGTCTGCAAACTTAAGTTGTTAACCCTCCAGAAGAGAAGCTTAATGATATTATTACCCTATAACATAAGCACCCTGTCAGATACAGAAGTTACATTTCTTGTTATGTAGGTCTTGCTTCATCTTGGTCTTAATCATCCAGTAGAAAAGTATAAAAATGAAGTATAAAAACTAAAGCCATATTAATATGCTGAGCTGTAAAATGCTCAAGTCAACAACTTCTGACATTGCCAGTCCTTTGGATAACCCATTACTATTATGGACTGCTGGACTAGATTGGATTATTTTACTGAATTCATGTACCTACAATATTTAAATCATAATGGAATACCCATCTCTGGCAAAACTAAATAAAAAAAGGGGATACAACTGAAGGACCATTTTGTATCTGTGCATACAAAATAGGATAGATACACAACTACTTTCTCTTCATTCACTAAGAAGAAAAATTGGTACTAATAGTGTTTGGACAGGATATCATGTCTGCATCTTGTACTATGCACAACTATTATGAAGACAACAATATGCAAAGTATTAATTATTGTAACTGTCCTACTAAGCTATTTTGAAACTGTCTCATTGCTTTTTCTTTCTCAATAAAATTAATTTAAAAAAGAAAAGAAAATCCATGAGAAGCAATCTCAATGACCAAGGTTACCCAACCAGCAATTTTCCATACTAAATGTCTGCAAGCTAGTGGTGAGCACTTTGAATACCTCTTGTAATGGTAGAAGCCAACTTGTATTAATCTCATGATGTCTCAATAAATTTAGTATGAAAATATTGGGCCAGCCAGATAGCTCAGCTGACTAAAGTGCCTGCTTGACCTGCTCTGTTTCCAACCTGGGCCAGTTCACCCCTCCTTAGGCAACCTGGTGGTCCCCTGCTTCCGGAAGGCCACCATATTGATGCCGAACTTGGTGCGGACACCCAATTGGCATAGCGCACTGCAGCCCGGAACTCCTGGACTCAAGGGATCCTCCCACCTCAGCCTCCTGAGTAGCTGGGACTAGTGGCACGTGCCACCACACCCAGCTAAAGTGCCTGCTTAGGCAGATGCAGGGACCAGGGTTCAATCCCTGATGTGCTATGCTGGTCCCCCCTTGGGGCGCAATGAGAGAGTGATTGAGACTGGGCATGGCTATGCACGCCTGTAATCCCAGCATTTGGGAGGTTGAAAACAGGAGGATCACTACGAATCTGATCTGTGTAGTGAGACCCTGTAAATCCTGTACTAAATACATAAAAGATAAATAAATAAAATATTCATTGAAGTTTTTCTTTTCCTGAAGTATGTATACTTTTTTTTTTTTTTTTTTTTGGTGGAACCTGTATATTTGCAGCTATTTGTTTGCTTGGTTTGGTTGTTCAGACACGATCTTGCTATGTGGTTCAGGCTGCCCTCAAACTCATAGCAATCCTCCTGCCTCAATCTCTCAAGTGCTAGGATTACAGCTGTGAACCTCCAAAGCCAGCTGTACATTTTCAGTTTTATGACATTTCTTTTTATTTGTCATATGCTTAAGAAAAACAACATTGCACAGACTTGTGCACTCTAATATAGTATATTTTGCAATCACTTTATTTCTTTATAGATTTTACTTAAAAGGAGTGCCAGATGATAGAACTCTATAATGTTTATAAAAAGAAAATAATAACATTCTTAAGCACTACTGTTATGTACCAATGTGCTAGATACTTCAAATTGATTTACTATAATTTATGTTAAGGGGTCAACAAGATAGCTCAGTGGACTAAAGCACTTGTTAGCAAGCTTAGACAAGAGCAGGTACTTTGGTTCGATCCCTAGCATCACATGCCATGCCAGCCCTGCACCCAGGGTGGGCTGAGCCAGCCAGAGTCCAGGCATAGTGGTGTATAACTGTAATCCCAGCACTGGGGAAGCTGAAAGCAGGAGGATCACCACGAGTCCTAGCTGAGTAGTGAGACCCTGAAACAACCAAATACATCAAAAAATAATAATAATAATTTATCTTGAGCACCGAGATACAGTAGTTAGGAGACCAGGTTCTTAAACAGGTATGTAGAGTCTTAACCCTACCTGTGCATGTTGAACCAATAAGTTATTTAATCTCTGCAAACTTCAGTTTTATAATGTCTAAAATGAAACTAATAAAAACATCTACCCTGGGGCCAGGGAGATGGCTCAGTGGAATAAATGCTTCTCTGGCAAGCACAAGGGCATGTGTTCAATCCTTGGTTCCACCAAAAAACAAAAAAATCTACCCTCACTTGTGGGGAGATAAATGAAACAAAGTATAAAAACACATATGAAATACTCAGTATTTGTCGAATGAATGAGTGAATATATAGTCTTCAAATGAAATTTTAAATTCAAACTGTATTTTCAGTTTCAGTTGAATAACTTGATTCTAAATTTGACTAAATTTGTGAATCAATGCCTTTATCGTATTTTGATACAAGTGCAGCTGTGGCATACAAAGATATGTTTTAAATAGCAGCATTTTTCTTTATTTGATGCAACTGAGAAATTGGAAGACTACGCTTGCCATCTAGTGGAAACCTGCTGAATTCCAGTGCCTCTTCCAAATTCTGGCAAATTCTGGAGTTAAAGTGAACTATCCATTTTACAATACTGTACCTTGTGAGAAATTTCCCATACATACCTTGTATGTACTTTCATGGGGGGGAATATTCCTTGAGTGAGCAAAATAACAATAACAATAATGAGCTTGAAATATCTTCTGATCCAAATGGCTCTGCTTTACGGAAGAAAATATATATCATGATACATTCAAGTCATGCCTGAAAAAAAATTATAGAAAATAATAAATGATTAAAAATACAAGCATTTATTTAGGGTGCTGTCAGAATTTCTTTCACAGTGTTCACTAGAAAGATCAAGAATATAAGTATTCTGTTCCCAGCCTTCTTGTTGCTTTCAAGGTCCAAGTAATCTTTATCTTTTTGTAGATAAAATTCTGAAACTATTTCCTTTAAATCATCAAGACCCATCCTAATTAATTCCTCTTTAACAGATGACCTTGTTTATAACAAGGCTCTGGGAGTTTGAAGTTAATATTATTCATTTGATAACTGCAAAGATAAAACTCTGAAGTGGCCAAGTCATAGAAACTACTCTATATCTCCAGCAAACTATACTGGCAAAGTGATGGCAATGATCAACATAGTTCCTGGATCAAAATGGTAGCTAATCTACACATCAGAAGAGGTTCCTGCTCCAGAGGAGGAAATGTCACAAAATCATAGGTAATAACTCTCAAAAGGAGTGAGTAAATTCCATAAAATTATTTGAAAGTGAGTGGTTTCAAAATCTGCTGAGGCAGGAGACATGGTTAGGAGATGTACCAGTGAAACCAAGGAGAAATGCATTTGTGCAAAGGACATGGTTGACAGTAGTTTCCAGGATCTTCTGTCTTTCAAGGAAAGCTCTGACTTTCACCTTTATACTGACTGAGCTAATTAGTAACTAAGTTTGAAATTTTCTTTACCTTTCAGGTAAACTCCTCCAACTACAGGCATGAGAAGAGAAAATGGCCTTGAAAAAATTGCTGTAAGTGCCATGATGGTCTACAACATCTACTTATGAGGTGTGTTTTTAACATCTGGTCACAGATGTATTCAATGGAGGCTCTTGACAAGAGAAACTATCCTAAATTATTTCTGAAGCAAAAAACATCAGAAGCCGAGGAGAAGATGCTGTGCAGAAGGAAGCAGACTGGAGTGATGTGTTTTGATAAGGAAGGGAGGGGCCACAAGCCAAGAAATGCATGCAGGGACTAGTAGCTTTAAAAAGGAGAGGAAAGAAAATCCTTGCTATGGTTACTTTTAATATTATGTTTTAACTAGGCAATCTGTGACACCTACATTTTTTAGTAAATACATGAGGCTTTTAAGAGATTAATTAAGCCAGGCATGGTGGTACAGGCTTCTCATCCCAGGACCTGCTGAGGCAGGAGGAAGGCTACAAGTTCAAGGCCAGTCTGGATTGCATACCAGAACTGTCTCAAAGAGAGGGTAATGATATATACATGGTATATACATTATCTAAAATTTTAGAGTTTTTCTTTTCATATGTAAAAGATGATTAAAAATTATAGCTATAGTACTTATGCTACAAAACTCTTCATATAAAAATCACTGACATTATTCAGTGTCTTGTTTTTATTGAAATGAACAACTCAGATTATGTTTAATGTGTCTTGAATACACACAGAACAGATATTAGCTACTATTATTAGAGTTACCTTTCCATTATGTCTGAGAACACCCAAAAGCAAATTAAGTGATTATGAAGCTAAAAGGTGTCTTGTACATAGGCTCATTCTGTCACCGTGAATTACTCATGCTCTCAGTATCATCAGTGCTTAAGGAAATCACAGATGATCATAAACACATTCATCATCTCAGGAACAGCATAAGCAGACATAAATAAATGAAAAATTTAAGTGCTCAATAGTTCGTTCTCTTCTGTGAAAATACATAGCTAAATGTTGGCCCCACAAAAGCACCTATAACTCATTCTGTCTTCTCCACTATCTTTAACAAAAGGTAGTTAATATGTATAGAAAAAAGAATGGATCCACATCATTGGTTAAAATGTTTTCTAGTTATTACAGGTACTACAGAAAATTAAAAATAGAATTACCATATAACCCGGAAGTCCCATTAGCTGGTAAACACCCAAAGGAAATGAACCCACTATGCCAAAGAGACATCTACTTTCCCATATTCATCACAATGCTAGTCACATGAGCCAAGAAATGAGAACCATGAAAGCACCTATCAACAGATGAACAAGATTTTGTTTTGTTTTGTTTAATTTTTTTAAAATGTACTTAGTGCAGAGTCTACAAGGTCTCACTAAACAAATCAGACTCATAGTGATCCTCCTGTTTTCAGCCTCTGAAGCACTGAGATTACA
>PVKA01008819.1:30089-71449 GCA_004027165.1 Ctenomys sociabilis
AATGAAGAGGTTTTTTTAAAGGGGCAAACATATATACTATAAAGGTACTGTGATAAAATCAGCATGGTACTGGCAAAAAAAAAAAAAAAAAAAAAAAAAAAAAAAAAAAAAAAAAAAAAAAAAAAAAAAAAAAAACCAGACCTAAGGATCACAGCAACAGATTAGAAGATGCAAGACACAACTACAAACACATTCACCTTATCTTTGACAAGGGGGCCAAACATGTTCACTGGAAAAAAAGATAGCCTCTTTAATAAACACTGCTGGAAACAATGGCTTTCCAGGGCTGGGGAGATGGCTGAGTGGAATAAGTGCTTCCCTGGCAAGCACAAGGGCCTGAGTTCAATCCTTGGTTCTGCAAAAACAAAAAATTGGCTTTCCACATGCCAGAGGCAAAAACTAGACCCACATCTATCACCAAGCACTAAACTGAAGTCGAAATGGATCAAAGATTTAAACATTAAAACAGAAACACTAAGTCTTCTGGAAGAAAATGTAGGTAGAAGTCTTAAAAACATAAGGGTAGGTAGAGGGTTCATGAACAAAAATCAAACTACACAGGAAATACTTCAAAGAATCAACAGCAAGGATCTCATCTTTTTAAAAGTTTCTGCCCTTCAAAAGAAATTTCCAACAGAGAAAAAAGAAAACCCATAAGGTGGGAAAGGGTTATCGCCGATTGTCCCTCGGATAAAGGCTTTCTATCTAGATCATATAAAGATTTTTTTAAAATAAGGCCCCAGATTCAAAGACTAGATCCAAAAATGGGCATCAGAGATGAATACACACTTTTCAGATGAAGAAATACAAATGGCAGTAAATATATGAAAGTCATTGGTCATTTGAGAAATGCAAATGAAAACAACACTGGGATTCCATCTCACCAAAGAAAGAATGACTGTCATAAAGAAGTCAGCCAATAACAAATGCCAAGAGGGACTGGGGGGGGAAGGAAAACTTCTCCACTGTTGGCGGGAGTGCAGACTGGTACAACCACTATGGAAATCAGTGTGCAAATACCTTAAAAAGCTAGGATTAGAGCTAGCAAGATAGCTTAGTGAACTAAGCACCTGCTTTGGCAAGCGCAGGGACCAGGGTTCAATCCCCAGTCCTGAATGCTACACCAGCCCCACCTCCAAGGTGCACTGAGCTGGCCAGGCATGGTGTCACAGGCTGGTAATCCCAGTGCTGAGGAGGCAAGTACAAGTCCAAGCTGTATAGTGAGACCATATACCAAATACATAAAAAATGAAATAAATAAACAAAAAGCTAAGATTGGAGATCCCATTTGAGTCAGCCATTCCCCTCCTGGGTATTTTCCAGAAGAACTGAAAACATCACATCACAGTGATATATGTGCACTCATGTTTTTAGCAGCATAATTTGTCATAGTTAAATCATGGAAACAACCCAAATTTCCATTAACTGAGGAATGGATAAAGAAGATGTGGTATTTTTCACAATGGAGTATTATTCAGCTATAAAACAGAAGAAATTTGAGGTTTTTATTGGTAAATGGATGAAAATACAGATGATCATACTCTCTAGTAAAATAAATCAGCCCCGCGCATGTGAAGATTATATTGTCTCCTTAGTGTGAGAACTTGAAAGAGAAAATAAAATATGAAGGGTACAATAGATACTGAGAAAAGAGAATGAACCTATTTTAAAGGAAGAAATTACTGAACTGAGGAAGACAGGAGAGGTAGTGAGGAAAAATGGTAAATCTATGTATGTAAACAGGATGATTTGGACAACTCTACTGTGGATTTGTGCTGGTGTATGGAAAGAACTAGTTAGTGATTAATTTGTTTTGTCTCCTTTTTTCAACTCTTTAACTTTTTCCTCTTAATTTCCTATACATTTCTTTTTTTTCATTCTTCTTCCAGCTTTACACACATATATCCAATAAAATAAACAACTAGTTTGAAGACAACACCATGCATTACAACAAATACTGTAAAATTCATATTATTTTATTAAGTGAAATTCTGTATCACTTGTTAATTTTTCTGTTTAATCCTCTTTTGTACTTTCTTTAAAAATAATTTTTTCTAAATTAAAAACACATTAAAGATGGCAAATATACAGCAAATACTATTAAGCAAAACATAAACTCTTGTTATTTACAGCACCATAGACTGAACTAGAGATCATTGCATAAGTGAAATGTGCCAGACATAGACAAATACTACATGATTTCATTTGTACGTGGAGCTAAAACCACTGATCTCATAAAAGTTGAGAGCAGGGTGGTAGTTACAGAAATCTGGGGAGTGGAGAGAATAGGGTGTGGGGAAAGATTCTTCAGTGTAAAGTAAGTTGAAACTAGACACAAAAAGCTCAAGTATTCTGTGACACATTTCCCCAAAAGGAAAATAGCAGAAGAGCTCTCCTTAAATGAGCACCTCTTGTGCGTATAGCCTGCCCCTAGTGCATTGGCAATCTAGCTGTCAGTGGTCTTCTCCCACGATCTCTTCAGCCACATCACAACCTCCTGAAGGCTGGGTGGGCTTCACAGATTTTCCATAAAATCGGGTGTCAATTAGGAGTGACAGCAAAAATACTGACAATTAAGAAATGATGGTTCATCACAAAAGCAATGAAAACCTACAAGCAGCAAAATTCAGAAAACATTTCTTTATTTCATGAGTGCCTTAAGTACATTGGTTATAACACATGATATGTCACTTATGAAGGTTCATATTAGACACAGCCATGCCCATTAATTATCAAGTGTGCATATTATTGATGCTTTGCATCTACACTCCAGCTAGCTGGTCACTTGCCAATAAGGCTCAAGTTCATCTGCTTATACATGCATTTACCCCTGGCAAAAAGTGCCTACTCGGGCATCTGCAAGTACTTACTCCTAATGCATATTATTTATCTGTGTCAATAACATCATTAATGTATACTAAGTTATATACTAATATTATTTTATAATCAAATACATCTATTGTGTGTTGTAATGGACAAATAAATGCATGTCTGGCTGAATACACTAGCTGGAGCTTATTTGGGGAGTAGGCTTATATTACAAGCATCCTAAAACATTGTGCCAGGGCTTATTTTCTCATTAGGTCTTATTTTACAGGAAATACAGTAATTACAGATAACATAAAATTTTTATACTGCTGTTCATTACGAAAATCTAGAAAATATTTTAAAGTTTTCATGATAAAGATAATGAAATATGAGCAGATAAGTATATATATATATATATCTTGATTTAAATATTACACAATGTGTACATGTCTTGATAATTATATGGTAACTCCATTAGTATGTACAGCTCTTACGCTTTTGTATATCAGTCAAAATTAAATTCATGTTTTAAAAATTATTTTCCCAGAGGTCAACTAGACTTATCAATTGATCATGCCTACCTGCAAAATGATTGGAAAATACAAATTTTTTAGCTGAGTGTATTGCTGTTCTAGGGGGAAAAAAACAAGTTCTATTTTCTTGCTTCAATGATTAAAGCTGAACTTTAGTTTCTCTATTTAAAAAGACATGAGGACACCAAAAATCTAGCTTTTAATGTTCCTTGGAATAAATCAGACACACAAGCTTAACTTTTATTTATTACAGTTTCTCTAATGAGAGAAACTCAAATTATAAATAAAGAGTAAAAACAAAAGATAATAGGGTAGATCTCTCCAAATTGGAAGGAAATAAAGAGATGGAGGGGCCAGGGAGATAGCTCAGTAGAATTAGCACTTCCCTCACATGCACAAGGGCCTGAGTTCAACCCTGGTTCCATGGGGGGGGGGATAAAAAAAAGAACAAAGATGTCTTATGAAAATATGCCAGTGCTACACAAAGAATGTAAACATTATGTGCTACAAGCATAGCCTGATGTGTATATCGTTGGTGTAGCTATTATCATACACAAAAACTTTTTTGGCAAGTTGGTAACATACCATTAACCTTCAGTGAAAAGTGGTTGATATAGGCAAATTTTGAGGCCTTAAAAAAATACTGATAATATTTCCATGTAGATAAGAAAGAGAAAAACACACTAATGCTGCATAATATTAATTTATTTGATGTTTAAGCATATACCAAAGATGAAAAGGAGGAACAAAATACAAAGCAAGAAGATTTTCTTCTTAATGTCATGTATTTTTAAGCAAAAAAGACTTTACAAGATCCACCCATCCCAGGCCATGAGATTGTGTGAGAGAGCTTTTGCTCTCTCCCGTGCCCACCGGACCAAGAACACACCTGCTGCACAACAGAGATCTTTCCCCATGTTCTGGGGACCTCCCCTTCCGCTCCAGAGCCAGTACAGCCCGCCCTGTGAATGAGAACTTCCGCTGCACTCTTGGGAGCTGTCCAGACCTGCGTAAGCCCAGGACCATAGCCAGCCCAGGCTAGGCCTGGTGAGTATGGGGGAGAGCTTCCCGCTACCCTGCACCTCTCTGGACCAAAACTCAGGCACGCTAAGTGAGTGAGACCATCTACCACCACCTCAGGATCCCTCCACGCCTCTGCAGCCCCCACCTCCAAGCCTGTCCAGTGAGTGACAACTTCTGTGACACTCTCAGGACCCCAAGCTTCAGCCCAAGCCCAGGCCCAGCTAGTGTGTGGGAAAGCTTCTGCACTCCCCTGTTCCTCCTGGGTTCACTGTTGTACCAGAGGGGCACAACGGGTCACTTCAAAGGGCTGAAGAAGGAAGGAGCTGAACACAACAGCTAGACCTGAGCCAGGTATAAATGGATAACTTAAACTTAATAGAGCTGCACCCGAATTTCAGTAGGTGCTAAAGGTTGTAACTTCACCAAAGCTCAACACCAAAGGTCAGAGGTCAGTGCTATACTAAATGATAAAGACAAGGAGCAAAATCCAATCTCAGACTTCAAGACCACCCAGAACAAGTGCAGAGAACACTAGCTCAGCTGAAATGTATGAATCAATAGCGTTGGAAATAAAAAAAAAAAAAAAAAAAAAAAAAAAAAAAAAAAAAAAAAAAAAAAAAAAAAAAAAAAAAAAAAAAAAAAAAAAAAAAAAAAAAAAAAAAAAAAAAAAAAAAAAAAAAAAAAAAAAAAAAAAAAACAGCAAAAAGGTGTAGAGGAACTCAGAGAAGAATTAATATCTGAAATAAAGAAAGAAGTCTCTGAATTCATAGCATTTGAAGTAAAGAATCAAATATAGAGATATATGAAGGAAACCCAATCTGAAAAATCTCTGTAGTAAAAGAATAATAATTGCTTCTAAAGAAGACATTGGTAAAAAAGTAGAGGAAATTAGAAAAATGACAGATTCCTTGAATGAGCATACAGGAAGGAAATAGATCACATGAAGCAGAGTCAGAGAGATATAGAGAAACTTAAAATCTCAATCACAAGCCTACAAAACTGTTTGAGTGAAAGTGAAGAAAGACTTTCAGATCTTAAAGATGCTGGCTGGTACAGCTAGTGAAAAGGTGAGAAAAGATCTCTTAAAAACAACTAGGATGCAGGAAAAAATAATCCATGACCTGCAACATGATGCAAAGATGAACGTGAGACTAATAGGCATCAATGAAAAAGGACTCAATACAAATGATATAAAAAGAACATGGGCAGAAGCAATAGCAGAAACCTTCTGAAATATGAGGAAACAATCTGACATTCACTTAACCAAAGCATACAGAACCCTATACAGACTACTGAAAGATATTCTAGAGAGGAAACCCTACACAGACTACTGAAAGATATTCATTGATCAGAAATCAATGAATGAGAACAGAAGGAACACACTAAATAGGGCAAACAATTAAACACAGGACAGAAAGGAGTAAGCAACAGCAGGTAAATAACATGTTAAACATAAGTCAACATATTTCAATTATAAACGGGGCTGGAGAGATGGCTCAGTTGAATAAGTATTTCCCTGGCAAACTCAAGGGATTGAGTTCAATCCCTGGTTCTGCCAAAAAAAATAATTTTAAAAAAACATATTTCAATTATAACCATCAATATAAATGGACTCAATTCACCAATTAAGAGAAATAGGCACAATGGATTAGGAAAATCCAACACTATGCAGTGTGCAAGAAACACACTTAACTCAAAAAGACATTCATAAGCTTAAAATTAAAGGATGAGAAAAAATATTTCATACCCCAGCACCTCAGAAAAAAGCAGGGGTAGCAATCCTGTTTTCAGATTGTCTCAACTTCAAACCAAGAATGATCAAACAAAATAAAGACCACTATATACTGGTTAGAAGAAAAAAATCAAGAGGAAGAGGTAACACTCATAACTGTATATACACCAAACAAAGGGCCAACCAACTATATAACACAAATCTTAGTGGACATGAAAAATCTAATATCCAAAAACAAAACCTTAACAGGAGACCTTAACACCCCCTTATCCCAAAAATATAGGAGAACCAGAAAAAAAAATTAGCAAAAGAGTAGCAGAACTGACCCAGAGCTTGGAACAAATGGACTTGCAGGACATATACAGAGTGTTACACCCAACCACAGCTGAATACACATTTTTTTCAGTTACTCATGGGTCATTATCTAAAACAGACCACACACTAGTCCATAGGTCATGCTTAAGTATGTGCAAGAGAACAGAAATTATACCAGGCATATTATCTGACCACAGTGCAATGAAACTGAAAATAAACAACAAAAGAAATCAGGAAAACCACCTAAATACATGGAAGTTAAATAACACCCTACTCAGCAATCAGTGAGTTACAGATGAAATTAAACAAGAAATTCAAAAATATCTAAAATTCAATGAAAATTCAACCACAAATTATCAGAATTTATGGGATGCGATGAAGGTAGTTCTCAGAGGGAAATTCATAGCTATGAACTCACAAATTAGGAAAACAAAATGGTAACAAATAAACACACTAATGCTGTACCTTCAACATCTAGAAAAGGAAGAGAAACCCAAAGACAGGTAGAAATCATAAAGATTAGAGCAGAAATTAACTCAATTGAGATAAAGAAAACAGTTCAAAGAATCAACAAATAAAACAGCTAGTTCTTGGAAAGACTAAATAAAATTGATAAACCCCTAGCTAACCTAAGCAAAAAGAGGAAAGAAAAAATTTGAATACAAGCAATTAAGAAATGAAAAGGGTGAAATCACCAGAGACCAAATGGAAATGCAGAAGATTATCAATAGCTACTTCAAGAATCTTTATGCTCACAGAATAGAAGACATAGAAGAAATGGACAGATTCCTTGAAAGGTACAAATTACCAAAACTGAACCAAGAAGATAGAACAACTCTCAATAAGCCAATAACAGCGAACGAAATACGAAACATAGTAAAAAGCCTGCCAACAAAGAAAAGTCCAGATCCTGATGGATTCACAGCTGAATTCTACAAAAAATATAGAAGATATAATCCCTACATCCTCAAACTCTTCAATGAAATTGAAAAGGAAGCAGTTCTCCCAAAATCATTTCTGGAGGCAAGTATTATACTGACTCCAAAACAAGGAAAAGACACAACTAAAAAAGAGAACTATACGTCAGTCTCCCTCATGAACATAGATGTAAAAATCCTTAATAAAATCCTAGCAAATAGAATACAGCAAATCATCAAGAAGATCATATACCATCACCAGGTAGGATTCATCCCAGGGATGCAAGGATGGTCCAGTATTTGCAAATCTAAAACTGTAATACACTATATTAATAGAATGAAATATAAAAACCACATGATCATCTCAATTGATGCAGAAAAAGCTTTTGACAAAGTCCAACACTTACTCATGTTCAAAGTCCTACAGAAAATTGGAATAGAAGGCCTATGCTTCAATCTGATAAAAGCAATCTATGACAATTCAATGGCTAATATTCTAAACAGGGAAAAACTGAAATCTTTTACTCTTATATCTGGAACAAGACAAGGATATCCTCTATCACACCTCCTATTCAGTATATTTTTGGAATCATTAGCTAAAGCCATTAGACAAGAGGGAGAAATAAAAGGAATAAAAATAGGTAAAGAAGAAGTTAAATTATCACTATTTGCAAATGACATGATACTTTACTTGGAAGACCCAAAAAAACTCCACTAAGAAGCTACTAGAATTGATACACAAATTCGGTAGCATAGAAGAATACAAAGTCAGTACTCAAAAGTCAATAGCATTCCTTTACACAGATAGTGAACACACTGAGAGGGAAACTATAGAAACAATACCTTCTACAATAGCATGGTGGAAAGTGGAATTCATCTAACTAAAGAAGTCAAAGACCTTTTTGAGGAAAATTACACTACTCTGAAAAAAGAGATCGTAGAGGATTTCAGAAAATGGGAAGATATTCCCTGCTTCTGGATAGGAAGAACCAACATCGTGAAGATGGCCATACTCCCAAAAGTGTTGTACAGATTTAACACAATCCCTATCAAACTGCCACCAACATACCTCTCAGACATAGAGAAATAATTCCTAAAATTTATTTGGAACCAGAAAAGACCTAGAATAGCAAAGGCCATCCTGGCCAACAAATACAAGGCAGGAGGCATTACAATTCCTGAGTTGAAATTATACTACAAAGTTACTGTGATAAAGTCAACATGGTATTGGCAACGAAAGAGACCTGAGAATCAGTGGAATAGATGAGAAGATTCAGAGGCCTCTATGAACACACTCAGCCACCTGATCTTCAACAAAGGAGCCAAACATGCTTACTGAAAGAAAGATAGCCTCTTTAACAAATGGTGCTGGATGACTCTGTACATGCTGAAAACTAAAACTTGACCCAAGTCTGTCACCATGCACTAAGCTGAACTCAAAATGCATTAAAGATCTAAACAAAAGATTAAAACAGAAACACTCAATCTCCTGGAAAAGAAAGTAAAAGGAACTCTTGAAGACATAGGGATAGGCAGAGTTCATGAACAAACATGTATTCGCATGGGAAACACTTGAAAGAATCAACAACTGGGACCAACTCTTCTTGAGAAGTTTTTGTATGTCAAAAGAAATTACAAAGTGAAAAGACAACCCACAAATTTCAAAAAAGTCTTAACTAATAATCAGACAAAGGTCTGCTCTCTAGAATTTATAAAGAACTAAAATACATCAGGACCCCAAAATTTAAAGACCCAATCCAGAAGTGGGCATCTGAGATGAATACACATTTCTCATAGGATGAAATTAAGGAAGTGAATAAATATATGAAAAAATGCTCCACGTCACTAGCCATCCATCAGTGAGGATTCAGGACATAAGAGAATCTGTACTGTAACTTACTGTAACTCAGTGATGTCCCAAATTTTCTAATCAAGGTGATTATAGGGCCATAGAGGAAAGTGATCAGTGGTGTAGAGTGTGCCTAAGTAGTCACATGGAGAGAAAACATTCTCTCAGGCTTTCACAGATTGCAAATTGGTCAAATCCTGCGGGAATTTGACTGATATTTTCAGATCCAAAAGATATATGTCTTCTTACATAGGTCTTGCTTTATCTCTTAAGCACACAGCAGAAAAGTATGAAAATGTGGTATTAAAAGGTAAAGCCACAATAATAAAAAAAAAAGTAAATCCATGTTAATATGCTGAGTTGTAAAAGGCTCAAGTCAACAACTTCTAACATTCCCAGTACTACAGAAAACCCACTGCTATTATAGATAATGGGACTATATTGGATTATTTTTCTGAATTTACACACCTACAATATTTGAATGGAAATCGAATACCCATCTCTGACAAAACTAAACAAAAAAGAGATATAAATGGGCTATTTTCTGTCTGTATATACAAAATAGTTAGGACAGATATACAGCTACTTTATCTTAATTCATTGAGAAGAAAGATTTGTACTAAGAGTGTTTGGACAGGATATCATGTCTGCATCTTGTACTATGAATAACTACAAAAACAACAATATGCAATATATTAATTATTGAAACTGTCCTACTTATCACTTCTGAAACTGTCTCACTGCTATTTGTTTTTCAATAAAATTAATATTAAAAAAATTAGAGAAAAGGAAGGGCTGCAAGTCATCCAAAACTTTGGCCCTAGCCTTTCAAGGTCAGTGAAGACTCAGGACATAAGAGAACCTGCACTGTAACATCATGTAACTCAGTTGCATCCCAAATTTTCTGATCAAGATTATGGGGCCACAGAGGAAAGCGACTGATGATGTAGAGTGTGCCTTAAGAGAGTCACATGGAGAGAAAACATTCTCTTGGGCTTTCACTGAGAACAAATTGGTCAAGCAAGGGCCGTGACTCACCCACAAGGCTAACACTTGCAAAGGATCTACAAAGTGCAGTACAGGGTTACAGGATAAATCCTGAAGCTACATGACTGACCTTATCAGATACAAAAGTTACATTTCTTGTTATATAGGTATTGCTTTATCTTGTTCTTAATCATCCAGGAGAAAAGTATAAAAACGAGGTATATAAAGTAAAGCCATATTAATATGCTGAGCTGTGAACAGCTCAAGTCAACAACTTCTGCAGATAACCCACTACTATTGTGGACTGCTGGACTGTGTTGAATGTTGTGCTGAACTGATGTACCTACAGTATTTAGATGCCAATGGAATACCCATGTCTGATAGGACTAAACAAAAAAGGGGATACAAAGGAAGGACCATTTTTTATTTGTATATGAAGAATAGTTAGATATACAGCTACTTTCTCTTCATTCAATTAGGAGCAAGATTTATACTGACCTTGCACTTGCCATCAGTTGCCTTTTCTCTGAATCTACGTGAAACTTCGTATTTTTCAAAGTAGTATATTCCATCCTCAGAAAATTCTATCTTTGGAAGATCTTTCTTATGTTCAGCTGACATCTCTCTGTTTACTAGCTCCCTTTCTAACTCTTGAGGGCCATACGTAGACTTGGGGCTATACAAATCCTTTTCTACAAAGATGCCAATAAATATTTTATAAACAGAAATATCATGTTCTTCTTGACCTTCTTTTCTGTAGGCTTCAGCAAGTTTTATACTTTATATTTGGGTTTCAAAATTGAAATACCTTTTTTGTGTGTATGAATAGCTTTAATTTTGAAACATTTTTGCATAAAATGTGAAATATTGTACAATATAAGAGCTGTCTTTAACAAATCATAGGTGGAAAGGAACAGGATATGCCTTCAGCAATCATAGGTGGAAAGGAACAGGACATGCCTTCACATAATAGGTGGCAGAGTGTTTGTGTTTTGGGGAGAAAAGCTTTTGCTTTTTTCACTGGAAATCACAGGTGCCTCTTGTCCAGTAGTGACCTGCACCTTCTTGTGAGTGCCTACTCTGGGTGGCAGCTGGATGGTGTTGGTTACGCATGGGCGAGACACCTGCTGAGCCCTGGGATTCAGTGTGTGTGCCGTGGCACCATCCATCCTTTTTACTGAAGTGTCTTTGCTGGTCTCACCTTTTTTACTTCAGTAGGATGATGATGTTCTTGAACATTGTTTTTGCTTGCTCAGAAGGAAAACAGAAACTAGATTTCCTCCAGGTCTGAGGCCTAGGCCATGGTTTGAGATTCCGTGCATCATGAATCCAGGCATGCTGGAAGGCCTGCTAAGGGGTCATGCGAAGTGAAGGTTCCCATCTTCCAAGGAAGTCTAGGAAGCTAGAGTCACAGGTTTTTGGCACCATCGTAAGATCCTCCGAATCCAGGTATTTTCCCCCCTCTTGTTGGTTATATTTTTAGGGAAAACTTTGGAATCTTAGAAACACACTAAGATTGAGTTCCAGGTATAAATAGTCACTGATCGCATCTACTCAACTCTCTACTCAACCATGCTGTCTACTCAACCTAGATCTACTGACATGATCTTTACAGCTGTCTTGCTGTCTACTATCTCTCAAAATAAACTACACTACATATGTAATATATATATATATGTCGCGCACAACCTCGCCGGCAAGGAAGACACGACAACCAGTTCTTCTTTCCACGGTTTATTCAGGACCCCTATACAATCTCCTTCCCCTGCTAGCTACCTTTCTTGGTTCCTCCTTCCTCCTTCTCCCTGCTATCTTCCTGCTCCTAGTCTAACTCAGGGGAAGCCCGCTCATGGCTTTGAACCAGTGCGTCCAACCCCGGAGTGCCACGTAGGCACAGCCGATAGGTCCAGGTACACGGAAGCAACGCCCTAGTCTTAGCCTTAGCCAAATGAGAAGTTGTTTGTTACGGAGAACATCCACCCCCAGGTGGGGGTGGAAGGCGGAAGCCAGCGCCGTCTTTAAGGTGCGGCTGTGCCTTTAAGGTGAGAGCACTCACCCCCAGGCGGGGGTGGAAGGCAGAAGCCAGCATCATCTTTCAGGCGCAGCTATTCGCAGCTCCCTACATATATATATAACATATAATAATAAAAACCTGCCTCATAATTCCTTCCTCTTAAAATACCAGTAACACGTTATTGAGTACAGTACCACTGAATGGCTGTCTGGTGACAATTATTACCTCGACATCCATACATCTGCTACCCCACCCCTCAGATGGATGCAACCCACTGTCCTGACAGCAGCTTAGACATAATCAGCACCTCACTCTCCCCATGATTGGTCCAAAGGTAAGATATGACATAAGACTAACTGGAATCATTCTCTGAGATTTTCACACTGGGAATCTAGAAAAGAGAATCTGTGCTTTTCACTTTCATGTTAGTCAGGAGTATGTTATCTGTGGCAGCCATGTTTCTCTCAGTCTGGAGAAATCCTGTCTGCAGTAAGAGAAAAAAAGACAGAGTGAATGGTTGAAAGTGTTCATATCTTATCTCATAGGATAATCCCTGAATTCTGTAAAATTTCTTTGGTTTATGAAACAATTTCTTTTGCAGTGTTTGCTACCTTGATCCTTCTACCTTGGTCCTCTTTTTCAATGCAAATTAATTTGAATTAGTTTTACCAGCATTAATCTGAATTAGAATTACCACTAAGATACATCAATGATACTCCTTCAGACTTTTTAAATGCATCAATATTTATTTAAGTGGAATCATTTATTCCTACAAAGAAAATAAGGCCATACAAAACTATTGCTTTTTGTTTTGCTTTTTAACAAAAATAAATGTAGACTTTTTTTGTAGCAAAGCCTCTGAATCTATTAAGTTTAAAAACTAGAGGCCAGCCAAATAGCTCAACAGATTAAAGAGCCTACCAACAGGAGCAGGGACGAGGGTTTGATCCCCAGGCCTACCATGTCTGCCCCACCCCTGGGGCATGCTGAGACAGTAATTGAGACTGGGCATGGTGGCACACACCTATAATCCCAGCTTTTGGAAGGCTGTAAACAGGTGGATCATTAGGAGTCTGATCTAGTAGTGAGACCCTGAATACCCTGTAGACCCTTCCCTAAAATACAAAAAAAAAAAAACTATATAAGCATTTATTTTAATACAGTACCACTTTTTATTTAATCAATACCCTTCTGATAAACATTTACATAATTTTTCATTACCTTTGTACAGACATTATTATATATTTACACAATTTTTTAAATTAGGAATCAATTTTTAAAATGGAATTGGGGGACAGTGGAGCCTGGGTAGCATCACCATTATTCTGCACAGAGGACTGTTGATATTGATGAAGTTGGATGAAGAAGAAATACTGCCACAGCAAGAAGAGATGATGAGACAATAGCAGGAGGGATTCAAGTTAGGAATGGAAGCACTTTGCTGTCTTCAGTCAAGTTGAGAGTATAAAAATGCAAAGCAGTAAGACCTTTACCTTAGAGGAGCAGAACCGTACTCCAAGGAAGCATCATGAGCATCACCAGCAGCAGCAGCAGCAACATCTGCCACCACCAATACCTGCAAATGGGCAACAGGCCAGTAGCCAAAATGAAAGTTTGACCATTGACCTGATGAATTTTAGAAAAGTAGGAGAGAAGACATTCAACCAAATTAGCCACCTCTTTGTGGGCAGTCTTCCCCCTGATATCACTGAGGAGGAAATGAGGAAACTATTTCAGAAATATGGGAAAGCAGAAGTTCTTATTCATAAGGATAAAGGCTTTGGCTTTGTCCACTTGGAAACACAAACTCTTGCAGAGATTGCCAAAGTGGAGCTGGATAATATACCTCTCGGTGGAAAACAACTGTGCATGCACTTTGCCTGCCATACTGCATTGCTTACAGTCCAAAACCCTCAGTTCAGGTACAATGAACTACTGGAAGAAGCCTTTTCTGTGTTTAGCCAGGAGGAAAGGGCTGCAGTCATTGTGGATGATCAAGGTGGACCCTTAGGAAAAGGCATTGTTGAGTTTTCAGGGAAGCCAAGTACGGAAAGCTCTTGACAGATGCAACAAAGGGTCTTTCCTACGAAGCACATTTCCTCAGCCTGACTGTAGAGCCTATGGACCAGTTAGATGAAGAAGAAGGACTTCCAGAAAAGTTGTGAGAAAGAACCAGGAATTTCACAAGGAGGGAGAGCAGCCACCTCGATTTGCACAGCCTGACTCATTTAAATATGAATATGCCATGCGCTGGAAGGCACTTACTGAGATGGAGAAGCAGCAACAGGATCAAGTGGACTGCAACATCAAGGAAGCCTATGAGAAGCTGGAGCTGGAGATGGAGGCTGCTCACCACAAGCACCACGTTATGCTGGTGAGGAAGGATTTGGTGAGACACCAAGAACTTCAGAGAATGAAAGAGCTACATAAACACAAAGTCTAAAAATGAAAGCAACTGGAGCTCAGGCAGGAAGAAGAGTGTAGGTGCCATGAAGAAGAAATACTGCCACAGCAAGAAGAGATGATGAGACAATAGCAGGAGGGATTCAAGGTACCTTCCCTGATGCACGAGAACAAGAGATATAGATGGGCCAGATGGCTATGGGAGGTGCTATGGGCATAAACAACAGAGGCGCCATGCCCCTGCTCCGATGCCAGCTACTCTAGGACCTGCCACTATGATGCCTGATGGAACCTTGGGATTCCATCAACAAGTGAACACTTTGGCCAGGCTCCTATGATGGAAGGAATTGGGGCAATTGGTGGAAACCCTTCTGCTTTCAACCATGCATCTCTTGGAGCTAAATTTGCTTCAAACAAAGGTCACCTATACTAATAAATTTGCAGCGTGTAGTTTCTTGAAACCCTTAAAAGAAGAAACCCTGGGGGTCAGGGAGATAGCTCAGTGGAATAAGCTCTTCCCTGGCAAGCACAAGGGCCTGAGTTCAATCCCCAATTCCACCAAAAAAAAAAAAAAAAAAGGAAACCAAAAGAATGAATCCTTTTGGACTAGCCAGAATTCTACCTTTAAAATGTGTTAGGGATTCCTCCCTAATAGTTAGGTCTTCCCTGCCTGTGCTATTCTAAGGGAATATGCTGGGAGCAGAGGGCAAGCGAGGATGATATTTAACAAATTCTGTGTGGTTTAATCAGTTCTGTGTGACACATTCCTGAAATTTTAGACAAAGTGAATTGTTGAAGGCTGGGGGAACCATGACAGAATGATTCCTTTGCATCCCATTGATTAGGAGCATTCCAGTTTTTTGTCCATCGTGTTTTATTTGCTTTGTACACCCCTCATGCCCAGAGACACTGCCACATACACCACAAAAACCAAACATCTCCCAGTGGGCTTAGCCCCATTGCTCCATTTGCTCGCAGGTGAGAATTCAGGCAAATGTCCACAGAGGTCACAGACAGCATATGTATGATTCTGTTATATCTCATATATTACCCTTTCATGTATTAAAGACATTTTCCCTTAGAGATTTTCATTTTAGTATATATTTTAAAGGGTCTTGTGTTAACTTGCCTCTATCTTTGCCTTGGGTAAGGACATCCCAGAAAAGACATTTTTGTGTTTATGATGTCACTGTTCACAGCTTTTCTTGATAGGCCTAGTACAATCTTGGGAGTAGAATTGCTCTACGCTGGAGGTCTGACAGAAGCTTTTAGCATTGCCTATCTTAGGTAGTTAAACTGTGCATTTTTTTTAATATTCTTTTTTTTGTTTGTTTTATTGAAGTACAAATATCAATGAGATAGTTTTAAGATACCTTGACAAGATGGATTTGATAAAGTAATACATTGCAAACTGTTTTCATAACGTTTTGGTATCATAGAAGGTGCATACATGATATTATACTTACAGACATTATTATACCGTATGTCTCTTATCAGTAAATAGAGTGTAGCTGTTTGCATATCTTATTTTTTATATCTGAATTACATCAAAGATTCAATAATTAATACTTTCTACCTTGCTATTTTCCTAGTGGTTGTCCATAGTACTAGAAGCCAACATAATATCCTGTCCAACCACCAATAGTGCAAATCTTGCCTCTCATAGAATTATGTAGAAGCACTAAACTGTGCATTTTTTATTAGTATACCATGTTTGATTTATCCCTGATACCTTAAATTTGGAGTTTTTCTGAGAAATGGGGCAATAATATAGCATCAACCTATTAAAGTACATTTTAAGCATTCTTAAAAATTCTTTTTTTTCTTAGAACAGTAGAATTGTAAGGTCTTCAACAAAATTAAAATTTTGATCAGTATTATCAAATTTCCTTCGGGGGAAATTGTCAACTCATATTTGTAACACCAGCCTAAAAGTCTCACATACCACTCTCACTAGCTCCATACTTTGTCACAGTTTAACTTTTGCAATATGGTGGTTATAGTTAAATGTACTGTCTTGTTGCTGCTTTTCTTTTCAAATGCTAATTATCAGAAATTTTGAGCATGATTTCATATTTATTAACACTCACAGTTATATTTCTTTCTTTTCTCCTGGTACCTCATCTACCTCTTCCTACCTTTTGGGATGGCATTCTATTATGAACATGAATCTCTAGGACTGATACATCAGGCCCAGAACAGGTGGGGATATCAATTGCCTCATTTATTCCAAATAATTATGGTACTGCTGCCAAATACTGTAAACTTTCTTGAATGGCCTAACAGTTAAATCTTTTTCAATAACAAGTGACAAAATCCAGCATGAACCTGCTTGCACAGAAAAAGGCATGAGTTCACATATCTAAGAAGTCAAACATTGTTATTATCACTTAGTTTCAGTAATGAGGATGGAACCCAGAGCCTTCACACATTTTCCTTTTTTTTACTTTGAGATGGAGTCCTGTTAAATCATTAAGTTGCATAGACTGGGATTAAATTTGTGATCCTTCTACTTCAACCTCTGAGAGAGCTGGTGTTAACATGTATGTGCCACCACCTGGCAAAAGATTATCATTAGAATGAGATACAGCCTGATCCAGGACCTGGCTCTGCTCACTCTATATCTTTATTTTTGCTTATTCCATGTTGATTCTCTTCTTAGGCAGACACTCAGCACGTGTGGTAGCAAAATGACCACAGAAATTGCTCATAAGCTTTCTGGTTTATGTCCATGTGAAAAAAGGAATTCTTTTTTTTTTTTTTTCTGGCAACAAATTTCATAAGATTCTCTGTGAGTAGACCCATCTAAATCTTTTGTGAACCAGGGCCAACCACATAGCTCAGTGGATTAAAGCACCAGCAAGCAGGCACAAGGGTGGGGGGTTCAATCCCCAGCCTGCCATACCAGCCCCTGAGCCAGTGGTTGAGATTGGATGTAGTAGAGCACACCTGTAATCCCAGCACTTGGGAGGCTGTAAACAGGAGAATCAGTATGATTCTGATCTAGTAGTGACATCCTGAACACCCTGTAGATCCTTCCCTAAAACACAAAACAATAAAAAAATTAATTAAATCTTTTATGAACCTCAAATCAAGCACTGTGACCAAATAGTGTGATATATTATTAATGGAAGCCTATTCTCTCCCTAGGACCAGAGGTGAAACACCATGCAGAACCATGTAGGTCTGAAGACTAGGTTTTACAAACAAAATCAGATATTGTTATGAAAAGGAAGATCAAGGGGTGCTAGAGAGACAACCAGCAAATGACTTGATACAGGCATCCACATTTACTATTAGCCAGGTGATAACATCACCCAAAACACTGCCATCTTTCTCATGAAGGAAATAATGTTATAGCCCCAAGATTCTCCCTGGAAAGATGAAAAAAATCACCTATCCTCTCTTCAAATTACTATTAGTGACAATAGAGAAAACACACATTGACCTGAAGTTTTAATTAAAAATTTAACAACTAGCCGGGCATGCTGGCCAAGATCTATAAGCCTAGCATGTGTTAGGGTGAGGCAGGAAGATCTCAAGTTCAAGGCCAATCTGGGATACATAACAAGATCCTATCTCAAATAAATAAATAAACAAATTTTCAGGGTTAAAGAGATTTAGGTAAATGAAGGTGCATATTCGATTCATTGATTATATGGTACCAGCCCTGGCATAAGATCACCAGTCAAATGATAGTTGTTTTTAAGAAACTTATGTGATGTGGGTGTTATCTGTGTCACTTAGGCACCAAACATTCCAAACAATGTTACACAAAAATTAAATGCTAGATATTATAAATTTCTAAGGTTCATTTATAGAGAGGTGTATTTTCCTTGGATGGCATCCCACTAAACGGTAATGAATTAGGTGAGAATTCCTCTGTATCTTGTCATGTCTTGTAACTTGATAAAGATGTTTCACTGTAAAGGCTATTCAATCCTAAGATGGATATTTAAATGTGTTTCAAAGATAATGGCATGATTGTCATGCTGAAATACTTCATGTGGCTTTTGATCTCAAGTTTTCTCTGTAAAACTATATAACTGTTGTATATTAACATGCTGCAGGGATTTGGCTGCTAAAATAACCATGGTTGGTAAGGAATAGTGGTTCTCTGGCTAAACTTTGTATTTCAAATTGGTTGCCATTCAGGTGAGATTATGGTAGTTAAGCTCACTACCTCATCTTCAATATTAATGTCACTGGTCTTTTCTTCTGTGTGTTTAACAGCTAGAGTTTTAGAGGCTGGAATGAGAAAGATCACTGAGCTAAGAGGACAGGCAATATTTTGGCCCTAGCCCACCAAGGTGAATGAACACCCAGGACTTGAAGGAAAGTATCTATAACATCCTACAACTTTGGTGAATCTCCCAACCTCTTGAGCATGGAGATTTCTAGACCCAAGAGGATAAATATCAATAAGTGGGGCCGGGGAGATAGCTCAGTAGAATAAGCACTTGCCTTGCAAGCTCAGGGTCCTGAGTTCAATCCCCAGTACTGCAAAAAAAAAAAAAAAAAAAAAGAATCAAGAAGTGTGCAAAAGGGGGGGTCACCAAGGGAAAAAGTGTTCCATGTTTCCACAGAAGTCAACATAGTCAAGCAAGGCAGTAAACCATCCTGATTTGTGATACTAACAGAGGAGCTGAGAGGATGTATACACAGCTCCAGAATAATGCCTGAGGATACACAGCTGACCATGGTAGACAGTAAGAGGTTAATATTGAGGAACACAAGTCTCACTTAACTTGATCTTAAACACTAAGCAGAAAAATAAAACCAGAACATATCTAAAAATAATGCCCTAGTAATAAAAGCTAGATATAAAAAGTGCTCAGATCACTGACCCCCTCTGACAGTTTCAAGCTACACAGGTAGCTAGCCTTTATGATTCATTAATACAGAAAAAAACTTCAGTATAATCTATAAAAGCTCAATAAGAGATACTAAATTCTTTCTCCCCATCTTTACACAGTTAAGTTACAATAACTCACAATAAAGGCATTATACTAATAGATTACTTCCATCAGTAGAGAGATAAGAGCCAACCAAGTACAATCTCTATTCCTACCCCCTATGAGTAGTTTCTGGATGTGGCTCTTTCACCAATCTGCCTTTCCATTCTATTGCTCATGGTCTCATTATTCATACTTTTAATTTCTTGAAAATTTGAGCATTCTTGCCTTAGAGACTGTAAAATCCTAAGTGATCATGCAGATGGAACTAGGGACAAATGTGCTTGGCTCCTTTTCCAGGATCCACCAGATCAACCTTGTAAAGAGTTCATAGCTGCTGAACTACAACATGACTGCTATCTGAGACCCACTAGATTAGCTCTGTGGAGAAGGCTCTTGACTTTGGTTTCACCTACAACAATCCTTTTCGTCTGGAAACAACTAGATGGAAACTATGCCCCTTCTCCCCTGACCACAGTTATGGATAATTCTTCAGAGGGGGAGCACTATAAATGGCTAAGTTAGGTAGAAATCTACCAGGCAGTCAGACAAGGTTAGGCCCTCAAGGGAGTCAGTGTGAAAGATGAAAATCCATCAGGACTGTGGCTGGAGTTGCATCTGAAAATTAAAGTCACATTGGCTAGTTTTACATACTTTCCTAAAGGATAAACAGAAGCTTGGAAGTGTTAGTATCACCCTTTTGAGTTTTCATGTCATCTCACTGGGAGTGGGTCATCCTCTCCCACCAACTAGTACTGAGACTGCTAAGATTAACGACAAGATCAAGATTATAGATTACCAACTGAAATTAATGACCCGGTGATATAAAAAAAAAAAATTTGAGGTTAATGATGTCACTCATCTACCCTTGCTACCAATGGACCAATAAGTGACTATCCTTGCAAACTTATTGGTTAATCATAATTTTGACCCATGTTGTACCCTCATCGTGATTTTGATCCACAAAGTTTCCTTTGAGAGGTGGGCTTGTTAGAAACCACTTTGGGACTCCTATCTCTTAGGAACTATTCCTATTGCCCATTCTGCATTCCTGTTTTCCAATCATTTTTCCTACTGTTAAAAAAGAAAATAATGAAAGGACAGACAGATAAAAGGATAGATATTCCTTGTTGGTTCCAGAAAGCAAGGGAGAGTACATAGCATGATTTAACATGACAATAAGAAAGAAAACTAAACAAAAAAGGGGGATACAAATGAAGGTCCATTTTGTAGTGAAATATATATTTATAATATATATATTATATATATACACACATGTGCATATATATATGCATATACAAAATAGGATAGATATACAGCTACTTTCTCTTAATTCAAAGAGAAGAAAGATTTGCACTAATAATGTTTAGACAAGATATCATGTCTGCATCTTGTACTACGAATAACCACTAAGAAGACAACAATATATAATGTATGAATTATTATAACTGTCCTACTAACCTGTTTTGAAACTCTTGTTGCTATTTGTTTCTCAATAAAACTAATAAAAAATAAATAAATAATAAAAAAAGAAATAAAATCAAGCTTGAAAAAAACTTAAACATAAAATGTAGAATGATCTATGAAGCAAAATAATGGTCATGTTGAACTGCAATCTATTAAATGAAATGGGAAACAGATTCTTACATGAACTAATAACTGGACAATAGAATAAAATATTAATAATTGAATAACAAAGTGTCTCCCCATAAAACACTCCTTAATTACAAAGGGAAAAGAAGTTTGATATTCAGATAGATAGCTAGGTTAAACCCAACTGCATGTGTTGTAGGGTAATAATAAGCTTCTCTTCTGGAGGGTTAACAACCTAAGTTTACAGACCAAAAATTAGAAAACAGAAGGGCTACAAGGACAGTCAACATTTTGGCCCTAGTCTTTCAAGATCAGTGAAGACTCAGGACATAGGAGAATCTATACTGTAACATCCTGTAACTCAGTGGTGTCCCAAATTTTCTGATCAAGGAGATTTTGGGGCCACAGAGGAAAGTGATCAGTGATGTAGAGTGTGCCTAAGGGGAGTCATATGGAGAGAAAACATGCTCTCAGGTTTTCACAGAGAGCAAATTGGTCAAGCAATGGCCATGACACATCCACATGGCTGACACTGACAAAGGATCTACAAAGTGTGGTAACAGGGTTTCAGGATAAATCCTGAGGGGACTTGACTGACATTATCAGATACAAAAGTTACGTTTCTTGTTATATATGTCTTGCTTTATCTTGCTCTTAACCATCCAGGAAAAAAGTATAAAAACGAGGTATAAAAGTAAAGCCATATTAATATGCTGAGCTATAAAATCCTCAAGTCAACAACTTCTGACATTGCCAGTCCTATAGATAACCTACTACTGTTATGGTCTACTGGACTGTGTTGGAACATTTTGCTGAATTCATACACCTACAATGTTTAAATGACAATGGAATACCCTTCTCTGACAAAACTAAACAAAAAGGGATACAAATGAATGACCATTTGTATCTGTATTTTCAAAATAGTTAGGATAGTGCTTGCTTCAGCAGCACATATACCAAAATTGGGACAATACAAAGAAAATTAGCATGACCCCTGCGCAAGGATGACACACAAATTCATGAAGAATTCCATATTTAAAAAAACAGTTAATATAGATATACAGCTACATTCTCTTAATTCAATGAATAAAAAGATTCCACAAATAGTATTTGAGGACAGGATATCACATCCACATCTTGTACAATGAATAACCACTAAGACAACAATGTGCAATGTATTTATTATTGAAAGTGTCCTACTAATTGGTTTTGAAACTGTCTCATTATTTGTTTCTCAATAAAATTGTTTTTAAAATAGAAATGTAAAGGAAGTAACATTATATGAGGGAATCTTACATGATTCCCTTTAAATGATCAAAATAAGCATCAGTAAAAGAATACAGACATCGCGTGACACCTGAGAAGATACAAAGAGAAAAACATGGCATTAATTCCCTAATAGTTGTGTCAAAGTTCCATAGCCTGTGTCTAATCCTGAGGAAATAAAATCCAAACAGATGGACACAGGGCCAAATAACCAGCCTGTAAGTCTTCCAATGTGTCAAATACAGGAAAGCCTAGGAAAAACTAGAAAAGAAATATGAGAACTATATATACAACATGATTCTGAAGAGATTCTTAATGATAAACAGCATTGAGAAAATTGTCACAATTTGTTTGGGGTCTGAAGATTAGAGAGCGGTAATACACCATGTAAATTTCCTGGTGTTCATAATTATTTTTCATTATGTAGGAAGAGGTTCTTACTCATAGGACTATTGTATACACTAAAATTATTTTTTAAATATTTTGTACTACATGTGCAACTTTTCCACAAGTTTGAGATTATTTTAAAATAAAAAGAATGAGCTACAAATAGCCCAGAGAAGCAAGTCTGAGATAAACCAAGCACAATAAACTAAATGGTTTCATCACAGTAAAATAAGAGGAATTTTAATTTTTCTACATTTATTTATTTACTTACTTAACAGGCATTTCTTGGTAATAAATCTCACTTTCTGACAAGGATATCCATGTGCCTTTGAAATTATTTAAGTGTATTAGTAGTGCAAATGAAACAGTAAGTATTCTACCTCTGGAAGTGAAAATAGTGTCTTAAAGCAAATCTTGAAACTCAAGGGCCAGCTATTGCTCAGTGGATTAAAGTGCCTGCAAGCAGGCGCAGGGGCGGGTGTTCAATCCCTGGGCATGCTGTGCCAGCCCTGCCCCAGCCCCAGCCCCGGGGCATGCTAAAATGGCAATTAAGACTGAGCATAGAGCCGGGCGTGGTGGCGCATGCTTGTAATCCCAGCACTCGGGAGGCTGAGGCAGGAGGATTGTTGTCAGTTCGAGACCAGCCTGAGCTACAAAGTGAGCTTAAAGCCAGCCTGAACTGCATAGCGAGACCCTGTCTCAAAAAGACAAAAAAAAAAAAAAAAGACTGAGCATAGTGGTGCACGCCTGTAATCCTAACTCTTGGGAGGCTGTAAACAGGTGGATTACAACCAGTCCGATCTAGTAGTGTGACCCTGAACACCCTGTAAAATCTTCCCTAAAATTCAAAAAGAAATAATGAAAGAAAGAAAATCAAATGTAGTCATTTCTAAATTTGTTTACTCCTAAGAATATATCAAGACAAAGCCTAGAGAATTCAGAGTAGTAGGCAACTCAGGACTCTGAGGCAAAAAGAGCACTGTGGGCTCAGGGCTAGCCTGGGCTACCTAGTGAGTTTAAGGCCAGCCTGCAGTACATAGTGAAAACTTGTCTCAAAAAAAAAAAGTAGGCTAAGAGGTCAGAGAGTGCTCTTTTTCTGGCTAAATGGCCAAACTTTGTGGCTTACTGTAGAGGGGATGGAAGAGCGTTTTTCAAAGTGCCATGCACACATAGATCCTCAGTGATCTCCAGATCATGTCACTGGGTCTGCGAGCTCAAGACTTTTGATAATATATTAAAACGGTATGTTTTTTTTCTGTTTGTTTTTGTTTTTGCTTTTGGTGCAGCCAGGGATTGAACACAGTGTGTGTTTTTTCACTCTCTCTTTCATTAGTGTAGAATGGAATTTCCAGGGGCTACATAACATGTGACTTGCAACAAACCCAGTGCAATAAATATACATTTCTATCAAGCTGCTGTCTGCTATCAAAGGGAATTGCAAGGGCTGGCTAAATAGCTGAGAGGATTAAAGTGCCTGCAAGCAGGGGCAGAGGCTGGTTACCCCAACCTGCTGTGCGGGCCCTACCCCCAGGGAGCACTGAGATGGCAATTAAGACTGAGAGTGGTGATGTGCGCTTGGTGGTGAGTCCCTGGTGCTAAGGTAACAACTCTATCTAAGCTCTACACCAATGGTCAAAAGTCAGTGGTATACAAAATGACAAAGAGAACGAACAAAAAGAAGTCTCATGCCCCAAGTCAACCCAGTACGAATGCAGAAGACACTAGCATAAAGGAAATTGAAAAGCACACACCTGAAATCTCTGAAATAATAGCATTGGAAGTAAAGAAAAAAAAAACTGCGGAAAGATATAGAAGAAACCAGATCAGAAATAATTTCTGAAGTAAAAAAAAGTAGAGATAACTATAATCAAAAAAGTACTAAGTGCTTCTAAAGAATACACTGATAAAGAAATAGAGCAGAATATAAAAATGATGGGACCCCTGAAGAAACAATATAGAAAAGAAATAGAATGCATGAAACAGGTCCAAAGTGATATACAGGAAATTAAAACTTCAGTCACAAGCTGGCAAATCCATTTGAGTGAAAGTGAAAATAGACTCTCTGACTTAAAGACACCATTGCAGCTAGTGAAAAAGAAAGCAAAGATCTCTTAAAAACAACTAGGATGCAGGAAAAAATAATTCAACACCTACAAGATGATGCAAAGATGAACAATGTGAGACTAATAGGCATCAATGAGAAGGAAGGAGTCAATACAAATGATATAAAAAGAATATGGATGGAAGTAATAGCAGAAAACTTCCCAAATATGGGGCAATAATCTGACTTTCAGGGAACTAAAGCATGTAGAAATCCAAATAACATCAACCCACTTAAAACCACTCCCAGACATATAATAATCAAGATCCCAGAAATTCAGCACAGGAACAGTATACTAAAAGCCGCTAAAGAAAAGAAACAGCTCACATTTAAAGGAAAACCCATCAGAGTAACAGCAGATTTCTCCTCACAAACCATTAAATCAAGAACGCGAAGGTGTCCTCATCATGGTGGCTGCGGCAGCGGCCTTGGCAGCGGCCGACCACCCTCCTGCAATGCCGCGGGCGGCAGGCGTCGGAGGGTCCGCCGCCCGGGGAGACTTCTACTAGCTGCGCTCCTTCCTGGCCGGAGGTTTTGCTGGATGCTGTGCTAAAACAACAGTTGCTCCTTTGGATCGAGTAAAAGTTTTATTACAAGCTCATAATCGCCATTACAAGCATTTAGTTGATGACCACGAAGCTAGGCATTTCTGGTCATGTGCATAAATTAATGGCTGGACCCTTGGCAGGCATGACGGCGGTTATCTGCACCTACCCTCTTGATGTGATCAGGGTGCTCCTAGCATTCCAGGCGAAAGGGGAGCACACCTACACAGGAATTATTCATGCCTTCAAAACCATTTATGCAAAGGAAGGTGGTTTCTTCGGATTTTACAGAGGGTTGATGCCAACTATATTAGGAATGGCTCCATATGCAGCTACCCATTTGACGTAACTCGTCGAAAAATGCAATTAGGAACTGTTCTGCCGGAATTTGAAAAGTGCCTTACCATGCGGGAGACTATGAAGTATGTGTACGGGAATCATGGGATCCGCAAGGGGCTGTACCGGGATTTGTCTCTGAATTATATTCACTGCATTCCTTCTCAAGCTGTGGCTTATACAACGTACGAATTTATGAAGCAATTTTTGTACCTCAACTAAAAGAAAAATTGTTGCTTGGGGTTTTCTTTTCTTCATAAACTCTCAGAAGGAAAAGTTGAATGCAGAAGAAGCGTTACTTGAAGGGGATTATTTACCCTAGCACAGGAACTGCTGCTTTTTTAATACTTGATTTTTTTCCTTCTAAGTCATAAATCAAAAGTGTTAACTGACTTTTTGATGCCAATCATTACATCTTAGAACACAAGAAAAGAATTCCTCAACTGATGCTGGCTAATCAGTTAGATTATTTGAAACTGGTTAAAAATGTTATTTGGAAATGCAGTGTTTGTAACTTCAAGTGGGCTTCAAGAAATTGCCATTAGCTTTATTACACTGTTTCAGACTTTTCATTGAAATCATAATCAATCTTTCTTCCTTTTTTTCTTTCTTCCTTTCTTTCTATTTTTGTGTATGTGCTGGGGACCAAATCCGTGGCCTTGAACATGCTAAGCATGTCACACTGAGCTACAACCTAAGCCTGTAATCATGATTTTGTAGAAAATTTAATATTGTTTATTGTTAAAATATATGGGCTTGATTAAATTGCAGAAGAATGAGAACAGAATTTTTTAAGTTCTATCATTTCTCTTATAATTCTGCTTGATTAGATAAAAGCAGAAATACTCAAATGTATTTAAAATGTTATATTCATAAATGAAGTATCAGGTTTTGGGCAAATGTTATGACTAGGTACCATGAGTGATGTGTGTGTGTGTGCGTGTGTGCGTGCACGCGCAAGCACACTCATGTGTGCGTGTTTTTAATGTGGAGAGGAAATAAAATCATTTTGATTTATAACAACATGAAAGAATATAACTACACCTTATTAAAAAGAATATATTACTTTAATTATTACTTAAAAGAAGCTCCAGGCTTTTTAAATTTTCTCCTTTTCATGGAGTTTTACATGTAATTTTAGAAGACACTGTATTTCTCACAGAGAATCTTTTTTTCTCAGAAACAGAGCAGCACCACAGTTGTTTTGTTGGGTGGTTTGGTATATGCCAGAGAACTGAAAGTGAGCCGTGATATAACCATTGATGTAGAAATGACCGCCGAAGCTGTTAAGTCACAAACAATCTGTAAACTAGTTCTTCCATGTAGTCATTTTAGCACTATATGAGAAGTACATAATGTGATTTGATTGCTATCCTTTATATTAAGAAAATTGGTTAATATGTACAATTCCACTTACTGTGTTAGAGCACTCTTACGGTTTATTGTAAGCATGACAGAAGTAGGAAAAGAACAGTTACAGTCCTCTATTTAAAAATAGTGATGTGTAAAACTGATGTGATCTGGGTTTTCTTTGGTACTGGGAATCATGGGGCCAGGGACATAGCTCAGTGGCATAAGTGCCTGCCTGGTAAGCACAAGTTCCACAGTTCAATCCCTGGTACTGTTTAAAAAAAAAACATAATATCCTTGGTACTGGGACTCTAACTCTGGACTTTGCACTTGCCAGGCAGGTGCTTGTACTACTGAGCTATGTCCCTGGCCCCTGATGTGATCTTCAAGATATCAGAAAACTAAGTTGAAAGTGTTACTTCTGCATCAGTTTTTCTTTCACATGAGAGCTGTCTTGTCATAGTTGTACAGAAATTTGATGTACTAATGTCATTTTCAACATCTTTATTTTAAAATAAATATATACCTTTGTATGATTTTTAAAACAGTACTAGAAGGTAGAAATACATGTATTTCTAAAAGCTTTTTGTATATTTTTATTTCTGATTCACACTGTAGCTAAACTATTGTCATTAAATCTTAAAATAATTAAAATGTATAAAATAAATGTCAGTTATATTATCAATAAAAGGGAACAGCAAATATTTTTCAAATAAAAATTTGCATTCTATGTCTATTAATATGCATAGGATATTAAAAATAAAATTTATCCTTATTTTGGAAAAAAAAAAAGAAGAAGAACATGGAGCAAAGTACTTCAAGTCTTGCAAGAAAACAAATTCCAACTCAGACTGATATACCCTGCAAAACTCTCTTTCAAGTATAATGGAGAAGTAAAATACTTTCATGACAAAGAACAACTAAATAATTTCATAATGACAAAGCTAAGCCTACACAGACTACTAAATGATGTTCTAGAGAGGGAACAAAATGATCACAACCCCATAAACGAGAATGGAAAGAAACCAACAAGTAGGGCAAACACACACAGAAGAATAAGAGGGAACGGTCTACAAGGTGCTCAGGGTCTCACACTAGATCGGACTCATTGATCTGCCTGTTTACAGCCTCCCAAGACCTGGAATTACAGGTGCGCGCCACCGAGCCAGTCTGGGTTGCTGTCTCAGCGCATCCCGGGGATGGGGCCAGCACTGGAGGATCGAACTCCTGGCCCCTGCACCTGCTTGCGATGCTCATTACATTTTAATGCATACAGTCTTATTTGCCAGCTAAAAATAGTGATGCTTAATCACAGCTTTTACAGTGAACCCTAACTTATTAGCAAAACTTTGCTTTTCTCTGACTTTCCCATCTTCCTCTGTGCTCAGGCTCAAAATGAGGACCTTGAGCATGAGGGCATATGCTCTGGCTACTTCCCGGCCCCTTCTCTCACTTTCAATTGTTCTTTTCTTTTGTTTTCTGTGTGCTTCGTCTTCTTCCACTTCTTGCCCTTCTCCTCTTTCTCCTTGTCCTTTCGTTTCTCCTTCTTCTTTTCTCCTTAGTCCTTACACCACTTTTACCTCTTTCTTGGTCAGATCTTGCATTGCAGTCACCTGTTTTCCATCAGAACCATACTGAATAAAATTATTGAACATTTGCAAGGTTCAAGATCGACCACAGTTCTGTCCTGGATCCTACACTCGAGTCTCTATTGCCATAGGCAGTAGGCAGCTCACTGTTCTTGTCTGCGTGGCAGGCTGGATTTCTCTGTCATGTTCATCCAGCTGGCTTACAGAAGACCTGAGAGAATTTAACCTTTAAATTCAGAAAGGTTTCTTTGCTTTTCTTGCTCGTCTCAGGTTAAGTGGTCTGATCTTGAAGTTTTGAAGTGATAGAGAAACCAAGTCTCCTGGTGTGCTGGTGAACATGGTAGTGATAGAGCTGGCCTTCTGGCTCAGCCAGTACGCAGTGCGGCCTGGAAAGAGCAGTGTTAACCGGAACCCTGAGGGATTCTGATGGGCGTGGCTCAAGACTCACACTTATCCCCACCCCCAGTCTGTCTCTGTCTGTGTGTGTGTGTGTGTCTGTCTGTCTGTCTTCCGTCTCTGTCGTTTTTCTCTCTGGTTATGTGTATAATGCTTTTCTTTTTCTATTAAGAATGAGAAATTAATAAAACTAGAATAATTTGTTCAAGATTAAATAGAGATTTCTATTTACTTAACTGCAAAAAAGACAAACAACAGAAAAAGACAAATATTTAAGTGTTGGAACCTAGGGGAAATTATACTTGCTGTAGGACAGATGAACATTTTCTGAGAAGAGCATTTAAAACTGCTTCGTAAAACAGATTGTCCAGATACCTTGTAAGCCCTATGAAAGATCTTGGATTTACCCTCTGAGTTTAGAGGGGCATTTAAAAATTTTGACTTTGCATTCTGGATCCATCATTCTTGAGAAGATATGAAAGAATATTTTTTTTTATTTAGGCAAGGCTTTAAAAATGAAGAAAAAAATCATAACAGAGACAAACAATCATAACAGTTCTGCTGAAAAATATTAAGGGTCATTACTCAGTAGCAGAGGAAAGGAAGAACTAGACAAGAAATTAGTTGTTATTTGGTTTGGAGAAGCCAAAGAAGGGAAAGGAGAATGCAGAAAGACTCTGGAATTCCTCTTTTCTTTTTTCTTTTTTTTAATGTATTAGGTTGTTGCAGTGTCAAACTACATAGCTCAGACTCATGGTGATCCTCCTGCTTTCAGCCTCCCAAGCACTAGGATACAGGTGTGCACCACTACACCTGGACTCTGGCTTGCTAAGACTACCCTGGGGGTGGGCCTGGCATGGCACATGGTGCCAGGGGTTGAACTGCAGTCCCTGCACTTGCCTAAACTTGTCTAAGCAGGTGCTTTAGTCTGCTGAGCTGTCTCGCTGGCCAGAATACCTCTTTCTGATTGTTTCTGATTTTACAATGGGCAAGCAGCCTTTCACAAAGTTAAAGAGCAAACGAGGGAATTTTAGAGTAAAAAATCATTAGGAGGTAATTTTGGAGTTTGCAAAAATAATAGAGTTCTGTTCTAAATATGTTGGGCTTGAAATAGCCTCAGAGCATCTGGGTGAATTGTACCAGAGTATCCTTTGATTTTCCTGAACCTGGTCTGTGTGCAGGGCACTAAACTCTTGTGTTTTTCTTTTTCCTCTGGGAGCTGGGGATGGACGTGGCAGATGGCAGCAGGCAGGACTAGAATAAAAGGCTGGCATCTGTGAGGCAGACCGGCTCTGTCACCTTCTTCCTCCCCAGACCACTGCAGAGAGCCACCACAGTGGCTATGGTTTCTCATCCTTCCTCTTCCTTTCCTTTCTCCAGTGAAGCAGGTATTTTATTCACATAAATTTTACCTTACTTTATTTAAAAATGAAAGGCACACATGCAGAAACATGAAAATACATCGTCATACTACAGGCATCTTAATTATTTTCTTTAAAACATTTTTTAAAAGGAAATAGCAAATAGTATATCTTGCATAGAGTGATGAAAAACTGTTTTGAAAACTTTCATTTTCATGTACTAAAAGTTACTTTTTTCTTGCTAATGAGGTCAGAAGGTACTGTGAGATGCAATGAAAACAAGTTGAAAGCTATTGAAAGCAGAACTCTTGAGCTATGAACTTTTAAGTTTTTTCTGTGGCAGGCATAGAAATGTGTAATTCTGATCTCCTTTAGAAAGAAAAATGTCTCTGAGCTTCTAGGAATGCAGCTAGCTGCACTGCCTTTGGGATCTGTAAAAACTTTTCTTCAATTTAAAGCTAAGTTTTTCCCAGGAACCCTCTAGCCTAGCAGATACCAAGCCCTGGACATTTCTGCCCACTGCAGAACTCCTCCGATGGTCTACCACAAATCTACCTACTAGGTTAACCAAGCCTTTCAGATTTGCATTATAATCTTAGATTTCCTATTATGGTTTAAATCTAAAAGAACTCTGAATAGTCTGATAAATTCACAAGTGGGGCTTTTGGAAGATGCAGGGACAGTGGGCACACAAGCCTTGTCAGTGAGTGAATCCACTGAGGATTCCCATTGAGGAGCTCCTAGGTGAGTGAGCTAACAGGTGGGTTCCCTTGGAGGAGGTGGGTCCGCAAGACCACATCTTTGCAGGTGTTATGGTCTGTGTATATTTGTCCCCTCAAAGCCTTGTGCAATCATGGGGCAGACTTCCAGGGTTTATGATTCATTCATGATCCACTGGGATTATGGGTGTGAGTGCTGCGGGGATTATGCGTGTGAGTTCTACTCCCAGCCTGGGGTGGATAGCCTGAATGCAAATGAAGGGAGACAGACTTGCCCTGTAGCCATTGTTGCCACTACTCCTCCCTTTTCCTCTTGCTGTCTTGCTGTCTTCCGCCTCCATGAACTGCTGCCCTCTGCCATGCGCCACTGTCTCTGCCTTGCAGCCAGCCAAGTATGGACTGAAACCTCCAGAAAGTGTGAGCTAAACACACCTTTCCTTCCTTCAAGTCAGGTATTTGCCCCAGCAATCATAGAAGAGTATCTGACAGCAGGGTGTAAATCTCTGATTGCTTCCAGCTCTCCTTGGTTACTCTTGGCTGCCATGGTTAAACAGCTTTCCTCTACCATTTCCTTACACCATGTTTCTGTCTTGGGGCCAGCCAACCATGCCCTGAAACCTCTAAAACCATAAGCTGAAAATAAATCCTTCCTTTTAAATTATGCCTTTCAGATGTTTTATCCCAATTGCAGAAAGCTGGTTGTGGCAGTCATGGGGAAGTTTCACTTCAATTAACTTGGAAATCTGCCTTGGGAATTGAAAGGGTACAGTTCTAGATGTGCCTGGTTGGGTCAAGGATGCACAGCCTTGAGGTCTAAGGCTAGGTCCTTGCACCTTCAGCTCTGCACTCTTCTCCTACCTGTCTCCCGGCTGTCTTGAACTAAGCAGCTTTACTTCACCATGCCCTTCTGCCACAATTCTGCCTTGAAGCCAGCTGATTGTGGACTAACATTACAAACCAAATTAAACCTCTCCTTCAAACTGTGAGTATTGGGTATTGTTTCAAAAAAGATGAGAAAACTAATACACTGACTGATACTTCCCTCATCTAATTCACCTTCTTTCAACTTTTTTTTTAACAAATGTCAGATTTGCATCAGTGTTATGGTGTATTTAGTTGTACCCCCAAAGCCTCATGCAGTAATAAGGTGGACTGCTAGAATTTGTGATTAATTCCTGATGGGGGGGAGGGGATTAAGCGTGTGAGTGCTACATCCAGCCTGAGGCAGGTAGCCTGAATGTAACCCAAGGGAGACTTGCTGTCAGTAGCCATTGTCCCTGCTACTCCTTTTTGTTCTCTCACTCTTTGCCGCTACCGCCATGAGTGGCTGCTCTCTGCCATGTGCCACTCTGCCTTGGAGCCAGTTGTATGTGTGGACTGAAACCTACCATAACTGTGAGCTAAATAAACCTTTCCTTCCTTTATTTTGAGAGTCAAGGGGCTGGGGAGATAGCTCAGTAGAATAAGTGCTTGTCTGGCAAGTACAAGGGCCTGAGTTCAATCCCTGGCTCTGCAAAAAAAAAAAAAAAAAAAAAAAAAAAAATCTGCTATTTTGGGAGTCAAGTATTTGTCCCAGTAATAAGAAGAATAACTGAGACAAACATGAAGATTTACCCAATCTTTTATCCTGCCCTTTAATCTTTCACAAGATTTATAGCCCCTAATAAACCTAAATTCTTAACTCTGCCTTAGCATCATTCTCTTGGAGGTTCTGAGCTGACACAACTTGATGGTGTTTATCACAGTTTATGATGTTTGGGTGGTTGCATGCACACTGCTTCCTTGACTCAGCAGTCTCCCAGGAAATCTTCTCCTGGATAACCTTCTGTGGAGGTTTGCATCTAGATGTCCACTCAAAGTCTCACAGGCTCATAGGCATGGTTTTTCCCAAGGTGGCTGGACCATGGGTGTGTCATATTGGATAAAGGATATGAAAAGTAGATCAGCCCCAATTGCTTGTTTCAGGATGTGGCTGAGTGGATTTACTGAAGAGAGAAGATCCACTATGGTTATGAGTGCTTGGTGATAGACTGGATGGAATATAAAGATGAAAAGCAGGATTTGTTTCTTTTTTTCTTTCTGCCTTGTAGGTTAACAGTTGGATCCAAAAGAAATGGAAGAAGATCCAATGAATATAGATAGCTTCAGAGGTCTCACTGAGATTAGTCTCTCTCTCAGTGAGCCCAAAGCTACAGAAACATCTCACATGTATTGAGAGCTAAAGGCAGGATAAGGAATGTGCATAACTACTTTGGTGAACACAAACTACCATCTCTATTGACTTCAGGCATTTAGGTAACTCTAAGTTTACACAAAGCTAGCCATTAGCATCCTAAGCAAGGGATCAAAGAACAAACAGGGTTCCAACAGAAGAAGCTGTTATCTGTACCTTGGATCCCAAATTGCCGTAATTTACAAGAGAGACAGCAATTCTCCTTGGGCTCTGTTTCTTGCTCTTTGCTCCCTTGGGACATTAGGCTTTTGTCTCATATCTAGATTACTATATTTCCCCATTTTTGCTTTTTATGCTGAAATTTTTTGAAGCATCAGGGCGAGGACTGCAGATTTTCTATCCATGGTTTGTTGCCATACTTGTATGCATCACTAGGCTAAATAGGATATACAGGAGCCAGGGAGATGGTTCAGTGGAATAAATGCTTCCCTGTCAAATGCAAGGGCCTGAGTTCAATCCTTGGTTCTGCCAAAAAAAAAAAAAAAAGGGTATATAAACAATAGAGTTGACATAGACAAATCATTACTACACTACCAATAAACCATGAAATAACATGAAAAGGATTAAGGCTTACAATACCATTAGAGATCCTTATAACAGATCAGTATCAGACAATTCTGGAAATTGTTTTGCAAAAGTATTATCAATATGTTGCTGAACAGACAGAATCTCAGCAGTAATATTACCATGCTACAATAAATGCCTTTTTACATTTCCCCATGGGAAATGAGTTTGATTCCATGGAATTGGTTTTACACAGAATGAAAACATATTCCAATCACATTTTAAATGAAGTTTACATTGTAGATTAACAATTTGATCCCCTAGCATTACACAACTTGTTCTAAATATATTAGTATTTAACTCTGAATCTATGTGTCTTTGTGAAGCCCGTAATTGTTCTGAGTCCTTGTGTCACTGCTGCACAAAATGAACAGTTTGTACACCTTGGCTCAATGCTACTCCAGGTGTAGCAGCTGTGACTGTGACTGCTATTATTCCTAAAATTATGGCTATCACAAGTTCAATCACTCTTTTTGTTCTCTTCTTTAGTGTGTCCAGCAAATGTTGGAACAGCCTCATGGAAGGGGAGTCTTGCCATAGGCGTTGTAGCTGTATAGGAAGCCAAATTCTGGTCCTTAGCTTAAGAATATAAATGCTATCCCTAGAAAAGTTAAGACTAATAGAATTTAGACACATACATAACAAACAATTGTGATGTGGAATGGTGTATTTAGAAGGGCTCTGCGGCCAGGGAGATGGCTCAGTAGAATAAGTTTTTCCCTAGCAAGCACAAGGGCCTGAGTTCAATCCCTGGTTCTGCCAAAAAAGGAAGAAGAAGAAAGAAGAAAGAAGGAGAAGAAAGAAGAAGAAGAAGAAGAGGAAGAAGAAGAAGAAGAGTTCCAATAACTAGTTCCTACAAGCAACAGGTAAGGGAGGTGGACACATGCCTGTACAAAATGCATTGTTTGGATGACCAAATAGTTCAGTGGATTAAAGCACCTGCAAGCAGGTGCAAGGGCCAGGGATTCATTCCCCCACCTGCCCTGCTGGCCCCACCCCTGGGGCACCTGAAATGGCAATTGAGACTGGGTGTGGTGGCACAGGCCCATAATCCCAGCTCTTGGGAGGCTGAACACAGGCGATCACTATGAGTCCAATCTATGTAGTGAGACCCTGTAGGCCTGTAGACCTTGTCCTAAAATACGAAAAAGAAAAAAAATGCATTGTGTTCCTTTTAAATTTTAGACATAAATCGTAGGAGGATAGATTCCTCTATAATAACCTTTCCATGCTGACATATGATTTAATGAGATAACTAACTTCCAAAGATGACATTGAATTGGTCCTCCAGACACAGCAGGGACACTAGGGGACAGTCCTTCTCCAAGCCACATTATTGCATTACTGGCATTTTTAGTACTAGTATAAATCTTATCACTACCATTCCATTTCCATCTTAATGACTTCCCTTCTGCTGAGCCATAAGGACTCCGACCTATGATACTGCCATTGGAAGTATTAACCAACATCCAGGCTGCTTCTCCCCTACAGACTTCTTAATGCAACCAACCATTGAGATATGCAACACTGGTACTCTTGTAGGATGGAAGATCTGATGATGGAAATGTTCCACTAGCAGCTATACATTTAAAATTTCTTCCTTAGAGAAGAAAAAGTCCCTCTTGTCCTCCCTTGACCCCAGTGTTATTATTTACTATAGATAACCAGACTCATGCTTGCTTTAAGCAATGAGCTCCATTCCCAATACAAATAGGCCAGCCTTCTACTCCGATCTTGTAGAATGGAATTTTAGTTTCTTCTTTTGCTGGCACTGCAGGTCCCCACGCATTATAGGGGCCAGGAAACCAGGAACTTTCGTTCACATATATGAGTAGAGTGGGATCCACTATTGACTTGGAACATAAGCCCAACAACTAAAATTACCTTTAACACTCAGAAGTGCCAACAATGCCACCATAGCAAGAAACAAATTAGTACTCTTTTTCTATCAAAATGTTTACATGTGCTTATTTTCTAGGTTTTTGTCAAGTTGGCAACTAAATCACTTCTCCAGTATCTGTAATGACACAAGCAAAACCTCTTCCCTAACTCTGGATAACTCCTGGAACTTGTTGATCAATATCATTTAAAAGAAAATAGGCTGTTGCAAAAGGATGCTCTCTTCCTTTGTCCAACAATGGTCTGCAGCAGAAGATCCATTTGACAGTTGATTTAACAAATTTAATATAATTAAAGCACCTGCAAGGAGGTGCAGGGGCCAAGGGTCTGATCCCCAAGCCGCCCCACCCCCAGGGCACACTGAGACTGCAACTGCTACTGTTTGTGGTGGCGTACACCTGTAATCCCAGCTCTTGGAGGCTGTAAACAGGAAGATCACTATGAGTCTGATCTAGTAGTGTGACCCTGAACACCCTATAGACTGTCCTCTAAAATACAAAAAAAAAAAAAAATATATATATATATACATACATATATATATATATATAATATAAATAGAGCTTTCTGAACAATTAATCTAGGTGTATTTGCATACTCTTTCTGCCTTTTCATTTAATTAGCATTTCCTTTAAGCTTCTATTAGCTCATTTTATAATTGTCTATGTATATTCTACTATTTAAGTCCCTATAGAATGTTTTTTGCTATTGTTTTATGTATTTAGGACAGGATCTACAGCGCCTCACTATGTAGATAGAACTTGTAGTGATTCTTCTGTTTTCAGCTTCCCAAGTGCTGGGATTATAGGCAGGTGCCACCATGCTCACCCTCAATTGCTGTCCCAGTGTACCCCAGGGCCAGGGCTGGCACAGCATGCCAGGGATTGAACCACAGCTGCTGCACTCTGCCTAAGCAGGCACTTAGTCTGCTGAGCTATCTGGCCAGCCCTCCTTATAGAACATTCCCAGACAAGTTATATATTTTTACACAGAAATTTAGAAAGCAAACCATATACAACATTGTAGTAAGACAATCCTGATAAGAATTTGTGATATACTTAAATTTTGTTTTGTTTTGTTTTGACATAGCATAACACTTATAATCAATCATCTCTATCTAATAAATAAAATTTTATCTAATTAGTCATTCTTAACTGAGATATACACCACAAGTTTTTTGTTAGAGGCAGAAGTTTGAATCTGACAAAAAGTCATATCCCAATAAGCAATCTTTGTTTTACATTTTGAAAGACCTACACACTTGGAATCATAAATATACTAAATGTACCATGAGATTAACAATAGTAAATTGCCATACACATATGAAAACCTTTCTTTCTTAATTTAGTTTTGTACCAAAACCATCTTTAAAGTGTGATGAGTTAATGTAGAACTAAATGTAAAAAATTACTCAACTTTCTGTAACCCTGCTTCCTTGTAAAACCAAAAGGAGGTTTGGTGTACCATTGATCAGTCATCAATAGACTGAGAGTTCCCAGGAAACAAAGCTTCCAGAGAAAATGTATGCTTAGCAATGGTCACGCTGTCCCTAAAGATACTGTTTTATGTTAAATGACAAATTTGTTTGCCAAACAAGATGCAGTTTCTACCTTTAAAACCTCTATACTTCTAAGGCTCCTGGCCATTTGTCCACTTCTGGGTGAGTATGGTCAAGCGTTCCTGGGCCCGATAATAAAAGGCTCATATTTAAATTTTTTTTGTACTTTTATTATTTTTTTTAAAGAATACAAAATAGTGATAGCACTATACATGGTACAAGATTTCACTAAACAAAGTAATAGGAAACCAGCAATGGTTGCTGTATTACATGATGCTATGTGCAAATTAGTTATTCAGATTACCAGATATAAACATATAAGCTTTGTTTAAAAAAAAACAATGACTAAAAAGTTATAAGAAATTCAAGAGAGGAAAAAAGTCAGAGTAAAAACAAAAATTGTAAGCATTAACTGCTCCTTTCTTTTTTTATATTCATAGAATTCTGAAAGTAGAAAGGAGTAGGTAATAAATATTTAAAGATTTAGAATTTCTGAATTTAATTCAACTAACAATACCATATTTCCAAGAAAAATGAAACCTTTTGCACAAGAAATTTAAATAAAATCATATCAAGATACACAAAAATGAAATTGTCCAAAACTTATTATAAAGAAAAAAATGGTTAAAGCATATACATAAAAAATATTAGCTATGGAAGAACAAAAATAGCATCTTATTCCACATTAGAAAGAATAAAAAAGGACCAAGTGTGTAAGAAATTAGACAATTAAAGGACTGAAAGAAAAAAAGATCTATCCTCTTTGAATTTTATACTTAGCAAACATACCTTTGAAAACTAAAATATTTTCTAGTTATACAAACTTGAAATATTTCAAGACAGAGAACCTTATTGTAATTTAAAAAGAATTTTTCTTTTAACTAATGACCAATTTATTGAGGGTGTCTCCTAAGACACTATTGAGATTATTGGGAGCTCCTCATTAATGAGTAAAAGGGTTGGCTACACCTCTTATTCATCAGTTGGACTCCTCTCTAATAGTTTTTTCTCATTCTAGGGAATTTTTGTTTAATTAGCTTAAACCTTATAATGTACTGTGTATAAATCAATTTCAACATCATTTTGACTGCCTGGTAATTTAGGAAAAAGCATGCTTTTAAGTCTATATCTCAAATTATACATAGAGGGCCAGCCAAATAGCTCAATGGATTAAAGCACCTGCTAGCAGGCACAGACGCTGGGGGTTTGATCCCCAGGCCTGCTGCGCAAGGTCTGCCCCCTGGGACACACTGAAATGGCAATTGAGACTGGGTATGGTGGCCCACACCTGTAATCCCAGTCTTGGGAGGATGTAAACAGACAGATCACTACAAGTTCAATACAGTAGTGAGACCCTGAACACACTGTAGACCTTTCCCTAAAATACAAAAAAAAAAAAAAAAAAAAAAAAAAAAAAAAAAAAAAAAAAAAAAAAAAAAAAAAAAAAAAAAAAAAAAAAAAAAAAAAAAATTGTATGTAGAACAAAGCATTAAAAAAAAAACAGCTGTTGACTGCAAAACACACAAACACATACACAGACACATAAACATCCTTATAAAATCAAAAGTGCACTCAAATAAATCTTCGGCCAAATTAAATTATAGTAACTATTTTAATTTTTAGAAATTTGTACTTATAAGTAAACTAGTCAGATTTCGTTATTTGTCAATTATTAGAAATCTCTTATTAGAAAAATTTGAAAGGAATAAAATCTTTTATCTATAATTAATATGCATATTCTGTGTTTTTGTCTTAACACTAATAAAATTTAACTCAGTTATTTTTATATATATTTTATCACCTATTTAAACCTTAGATTTCCATTTGACCAGTTTCTTCAATAGGCCCTGAGATAAATCTGACCTCAATGCTGTTAACTTCTTCAGATTTGGCTTCATGAAGGTACACTCTAGTACCCAAATAGGTCATTTAGCATTCTCTAGAAAAACACAAGCATACCCTTTGCTCCAGGTTAGTCACAGGCTCAGTCCCTTCCATTGTCCAGTATGGAGATATCGCCAAAGGATCTTCCTTAGCCTTTTTTCTATTATCTGGTTTGTCTTTCTGTTGCTGTAAAAGTTTAAAAATGGAATAGTGTGTGTTGGCAAGTGAAGTTCAAAGGATTTACTCCACTTTGGCTTTAATAGAATTTTGACCTTATGCTGAGATTTTTACCTATATTTTATATTTTGGAAGAGGAGGCCAGACATTTTCTCACTTAACTTAATGTGACCTATCTGTTAAAAAAAAATTAATTTTATTTAGTTGAAGGATCATGGTCAATAACACCAGAGAAATTAGTCCAAAATCTAGATAGAGCCAATTATCTCAAACAGAATTTTTTTTTTTTTTTGATACTGGGAATCGAATTCATGACCTTGAGTTTGCCAGGCAAAGTCTGTGCCACTGAGCTATATTCCTGGCTAAGAGCGAATTAATATCATTGAATAAAGTCCGAAAATCATGAATGGTTGATCTGAACAGTTTTGGGGCACAATATATATTGTTGCATAAGTTGACCAAAATATGAAGAAGTTATGGTTTGTACCCCTTTGGAAGCCACCTTTTATTATTTAAATGGGATGTCAAAATCAAGCAACTATTTAAAGCCCCTGGCTTTTAGATATTATTCCAAACCTTTATATTTGTTTGTAAAATATTAAAGCCCCATTTTTAATGCCATTTTATAGTGGATTGGAAGGTATTTCATCTGCTGACTCATAACCTTGAGGGAAACAAATCTTAGGAACTGACACTTCCATGTCAGAACTGATTGCTCCCTGCTGCAGACTGGATTCCTCAGAGTTGGACTGCAGGGGCTCCAAAGGTAAGGAAATAGAATTACATAAAGACCACACACTTAGAGGGATAGGTTCTCCTAGAGCTCTCAAACCTTGTTTCCAAACTTTTAAGTTTAAAGCAGCCTTTTGTTTAGCTGAAACCAATAAAAATGCCTTTTTCTAAGTGAAAATAATTCCTCAAAACTCTTTGATTTCACTTTTACACCCACTCCTTTGAGTAACATCTGAACAAGACGGATATATTTGTTTTCTACTGAAGTAGAGTTTCCCATTACTCTGGGCTTTTTCCGGTGGTCTCGCCTACTCTGAGCATACTTTTCCCTCTCTTAATTCACCCTTGGTCACCTTCTGTGCCCCATGTTGGTCACCACTTCCTGTAGGTTTATCAGTTAGAGCCAAAAGAAATGACAAGAGCTGATGAATATGGCTTCAGAGGTCTCACTGTGATTAGTCTCTCTCTAAGTGAACCCAGAGCTAGAGACATCTCACATTTATTGAGAGCTAAAGGCAGGATAAGGAATGTGCATAACTTCTGTAGTCAGCTAAATTAGATAGAAACATTATAGGCAGTCAGTCACACATGCTCAGGCCCTCAAGGAAGCAATATGGAAGACAAAGTGACTTTGCAACTTGAAAGAGACAGATACTCTTGGTATGGGCCAGATCTCAAAAAAAGAGTAAACAAATAGAGCCACATAATTTCCTTAGGGATGGGCATCAGTGACTGATATTCTAAATAGGTATCAATCACCTTGAAAGAGCCCTAAAGAGTCTAACCAGCTAGCCCAATTCCCAACAGAACAGACCCTGCCCTTTATTCATGCCCACTTGCTAAGTGACTTGCTTCCTCATTTGATTCCAATTTAGTCAATTTTACTTGAGCAATGGTGCTTGTCATCTCATTGGTTTACCATAGTTTTGGCCCACCTCATGCCCACCTAAGCAAGTTCCCATGTTCTCCACCTTAGACCTGCCTCACCACATGGTTTTACTCTATAAAAGTCTCTGGAAGAGACAACTTTCTGGGGACAACCTGCTTGAGGGCCCCCCTTCTGTCCCTCAGAAAGAAGCTGAGTGTCTCACCCCCCAATAAATATATTCTGCTTTTAACCTCTGTTTGTTCCCCAAA